>CM076570.1:1496003106-1496296353 GCA_034641835.2 Pinus albicaulis | reverse complement strand
CGACTTCCTTTCCTTCTCAAAAAAATTTCAAGAAAAGTTCTTGAAAATTAAAAGCTACCGTCCCCAAAGATTGTAACCATTGTACTCCTAGTACAACATCAGCACCTCCCATAGGAATGGAAAGCATTGGACTAGTCAACAAATATTCCCCCATGGTTAGCTTGATGTTATGGCAGTTTCCAGAGCAATTTATAGTTCCTCCATTTGCAACCATCACTTGACATTCTGGTGCTGGGTATAGGAAACAATTTAATTCCTTGGCTACCTTACAATGAATAAAATTATGGGTGTTACCTGAATCAATCAACACTATTACCTTTTTCTTCTTGATATGTCCTTCTATCTTGAGAGTTTGAGGAGTGGTAATTCCTGCCAGTGCATTACACGATATGGTCGGATTCATTTCTTCCCCTTCTATGGCTGGTTCCGGGTGTATATCCTCTTCTTGTTCATTTTCTTCTTCCTCTTCACAATCTATGTAAAATAATTTCTTCTCAGCACACTTATGACCTTTAGTGTATTTGCTATCACAACTGTAGCAAAGCCCTTTTGCTCTTTTTTCTTCCAATTGTTGTGGTGTCAACCATGTAGGTTGTGGAAATCTAGATGTAGCCACACTTCCTTCTTTATAGAATTGAGTAGTAGACTTCCTTGTTGCCATAATTTTACATTCAACTTTTCTTGCCAACCCGAATGCCTTCTCTAATGAATCAGGTTCCAGAACACGAACTTCATGTTGAATGTTATCCTTTAAACTGCCTAAGAAGAGATCAATCCTGTGGTCCTCTGAAATATCAGTTACCCTTATACTCAATTTTTGGAAGTCCTCAATGTGCTGCCCCACTAAACCTTTTGTTTGAGATTTATCAATTGGGTAAAGAAGGTGTTGCTCTTTGTATCCTCATAATGTGCTATCATTTCCTCCGTAAAAATTGACCAAGTGACAATTTTTTTACGTGAACAAAGCCATCGATACCATACAAATGTATTTTGTTCTAAATGTAAAGTTGCAATGCGTACCTTTTGTGTGTTTTGCACGTTATGGAGATCAAAATATTGCTCCATCTGTAGTATCCATGTTACAGGATCCTTTCCATCAAACTTCCTCATATCCATTTTTGGAATATGGTGGTTCTTCCCACCAACATTAGAGTTTATGAAATCATGATTAAAATTTATTTTGTTCTCATCATGAGGTTCTTCTACTATATTTGCACCATTAGGAATCATTTCTTGTTTTAAGCTTGTCATCAAGCCTTCCATGTATTCTTTTAGATCATTCTTCATGTTTTCTATGTTGTCTTTCATGTCATCCATCTTAGCTTCCATGCCCACTTCCATGCCATCCATCTTAGTTTCCATGCCATTCATCTTATCTTCCACGCCTTTCTTCAAACCTTCCATGCCTTTCTTCAAACCATCCATCTTCACTTCCACACCTTTCTTCAAAACTTCCATTTCATTTTTTGCTGCTCTTTGCGAGAGTGAAATTTGTTGCACTTGTTCTTGTAATTTTGATAGATCATGTTGCAATTCTTTATCTTCATGAGTCATGGTAGAGCCTTCTGAAGGCTTGATGGGTGTTGAATTCTTTTTAGGGGCCATTTTAGAATCCAATATTGATATCTATTCTACAAGATTCTCTTGGAATCAATTCAACTTGATTCTTCAAACAAGACTTATGCAATTCGGAAAAAAATACACACCTTTTACTAGCTTTGAGGAGCTCGATATTGAAATTGTATTATCTCTGTTATTTCAGATTTTCAATATCTGAAATTCACTGAAGTAGCCCTCTGAATTATATTTTGAATGCCACAGGTCTGACCTGATTTGGATTCTCCAAGACAAATTTGTGTCCAATCTCCCACAATGACCTAATTCTGGACTGGTTCAGTAGAGCGAACTTGTACGACTCGCCACGTGTCACTATTTTGTCCTTTGTCTCTGAAATTGATAGCCCAGAAACTTCAGTCTGTGTACTTGCGACCACTTTTTACGGCACTTCAATCTGAGGCCCAGAGAGAGAAGTTATTGAGTTTTTCCCACGATCACCTCTTTGAGATGAAATTCAGGAGCCTGAACAATCACTACCTTCCACAGATCATATCTCCAAAAATATTTCGTACCAAGCTCTGAAATTTTTTGACGAGTTTCCTTAGGATTTCATCTTTGCACCATATGAATTTCAGACTCTGACCCTTCGTACAAAAAAATTTATAGCGCAAATTCCACGATGACCTGTTTATGAGCCTGAGTTATTGTGTAATTTCCCCGCAGATGATATCTCCGCAAATATTGCGAACCAAGATCTGATATTTTTGGAGCAACCTTCCTCAAGATTTCAGCTTAGCACCTAAAAATATCAGCTTCTGAAGCTTCGTAGAAAAAATTTATAGCGAAAATTCCACGATGACTGTTTGGAGGCGATGAAACCCTAGAATCAACCTACATTACCAAATCTTGTGTTGCTTGACTCAAAGAGAGAAGAAAGAGAGATATTGCATGTAGAAATGAAACCATGGAAACCTCCAATACATTACATGAATGAACAATTCTTGGATGATACAAATGAACAAAACCTCCTTCTACATATAGGAGTCCATGGGGCCACAATATAATCCTAGTGGGGCCACAATGTAATCCTAGCCGACCTAACAATAATAATGTAAGGGCACAATAATAACAATATGGGGGTTACAGGGGTACAATAATAAAAATAAGGGGGCTACACTAACATAATAAGGGGCTACACTATTAATATAGGGACCTAACAAATACCTCCATGCGTGAACAGGGCTAAATTGAAGCTGCTTTGACTAAGTCAACAGCATAGTTTTAGTGAAGGAGGAATCCTAGAATGGATAACACAATTTTGGAGGGAGATGTAACTTGGGTTAGAAGTAACTTAATTGAGTGGGGAAAAGGGCAAGAAAACTCATGTATTATATAAGGAATAGGATGGCGGCATTATTGATTATGTTGTAGATTATTATTCTTGTCTGCCAAGAATTGTTGTTGCTTTGCTGCTTAGCAAAGCTGCAGTGCTGTTTAGCACTGGGTGTTGCCGGGTGGGAATCCCACCTCTTTCCTTTGAGGAGCCTCATTGGGAGAGTTTTAATTCATATTTCCACATCAGGTTTTTAGGCCAAGCTTTATCCATCTTCATCAACACAACTTTTCCGGAGATTGTGCAGTGTTGCTGGGTGCAACAGTGGAAGGGATTGGAATCCTAGCTTCTAAGCTAGTTTCTCATTGGAGGAAGGTTTCCTTCACTTGAGAGATATATTTGGAGAGCTCCAGAGCTTATTTCAGATCTGTGGTATCAGACCACACATTTCCCATACATTCCCAGCACTGTTTCTGCTAGGGAATGCGTTATTTTGGAGGTAGTGTTCATTGCATGGTTTGGTGGCTCCGTTGTTGAGTTTCCTTGTGATTGAGAGGTTCACCCTTTCATGGGAGGAAGCCCTTGAGGGATATGCATCATATCATTCATCATTCAGCCTTCTATGCTCTTATGCTTTAGTGTTATAGTGATTATTCAGTAAATTTCTAAAGATCACATTTGTATGCAGAGCATTTGACAAGAAACCCTTGTTGGGTTCTCTTGTATTTTGTATGAGGAGACTAGATATTTTTACTTCAGAATTATTAATTAATATAAGAGTAGATCTATTGTTCTCCCATGTTTTTATGTTAAAAATCTCTTTAGACTATGCAGTCCATTGATGCAGCAACTTCGGTAAAATGCAGTTTTGGGGTTTTAAGTCATTTTCAGCTACACTAGTGTGGGAGGTCTGTTTAATCCACCTATTTCCATTTATTTCTTATCTCCTCTTGTATTTATATGATGCATATATGTATCCATGGTATCCAAGTGATTATTTCACTATTTTATTGCATATGTTGCTGGGAATGCGTTTCCATTGCATGATTCATGAGATGTTCCAGGTTTGGAATATTACAGTGGTATCAGAGCATGATCTATGGCTCAGACTGTGAGATCCAGCTATCAGAGGAAGGAGAGATGGATAGAAGCCAAAAAGCTTTGGTACGTGGAAGGAAAAAGGAAGACAAGCTCACAAAGCTTCTTCCAAAATCTATGCAGAGCTTTCATGGGGAGCTGAAGAAAATGACATTGGAGATGGGATCTCCAAAGGAGGTTTATTATAGAGCTGAATCTATATTTTCATATGGTGAGAGTGAGAATGCAGCTACACACCATAATGCACAGCGCAGTCAAGTGCCAGAGCTATCTTGAGATGGATGGGAGGAGGAAAAATGCCTAAGAGGAGAACTCTTAGTGATTTGTTGTGGGAGTATGAGTCTCAAACTGAGAGGTTTAAAGATCATACTGATTTACAGGAGTTTTGCAAGATCTAGGTGGAGAATAACAAGCAGCAGTATGTAGATAGATTTCTTCTATCTACTTTTGTTGGATCACCTACATGTTTAGCCAGAGCTTGGGTGAAGGAGTTATATTCCTATTTGCAGCTGCATCATATGTCTAAAGATGAAGCCATTAGAGTAGCAACGCTGCATTTCAGAGGTAAGGCTCATACATGGTGGATTTTTGAATCTTGTTCTTTAAAGAATGCCAACACTTTCTCTTATGAAAGATTCCTAGAAACATTGATGGGAAGGTTTGGTGAAAAAATTCCTAAGGCATATGAGAAAACAAAACCCTTGCATGTTATAGAGGAAACTCCGCTTCATAAAACCATGGGAGAATAAAACATCATGCATTAGACATTGTCGAAAGCAAGACCTCCGGTTCATATTATTGAACAAGAGGGCATGGGGATCTCTGTTTCACAAGAGAATCCAACTATTGAGATGTTGCCTACACACATTGATGAAGAAGAAGAGGGAAGTAGCGTTGTCACATCTAGAGCACATCCAGTGCCTCATGCAGAGGGAAGAGGAGAACCTACTCCAATAGGAGGGATTCTTGTATCCTTACAGGAATTTCCCCAGAATCTCATACATGGAGGTCCAAGCACAATCAGTGAGCAACATGATTATGCAGCATTGCAGCTGGAAGGAGGAGGTAGAGAGGAGAAGCAACATCATGTGATGAAGGGCACACACACTTATCTATTTCAGAAAGCTAATGCAAAGAAGAGGCAGACTAATTTGCACTGTAAAGGCAGGGGCAAGGTTGCCCAACCATATGTGTAGTCTACTCTTGACACTGATGTCTCAATTTATGGAGGCATTCCACCTGGGAGGCCACCATATCTATTATTGATGAAAGAAATCTTGTCTTTAGATTCACCACCCTTATATTTTGGAGAGGTGAAGAGTTTAGAGGAGAACTTTGGCATGGGGGATGTCAAAGTAGCAGGAAGCAGCATGAGTGGAGCTTCACATGCCAGATGACCAGCGTTGTCACTAAGGAGGATTGATCCTTATTGGAGATCTCAGCTCTTGGTAGAATACTCCAAGGATCTTGGTGCATGCATGATTCTTGATGACCCGGATGGAGATGACAAATACATGGTGGATGATGTGGTCATCTATTTACATGTCAGAGTCTTCTTGACTAGAGCTTCTAGTCTTAAGGAGAAATTGCTACATGGAGCACATGAGGATTTCTCTTCCATGCATTTTGATGCATATCTTTCCTTGGCAGAGGAGTTCACTTAGGAGGGCATACAACATGACATATATTATCATATGGAGAGATGCATAGCCCGGATGGTGATAGAGAGGATGTCACAACCACCTTCCTACTCATTGGGAGTGAGGGAGAATTTCCAGTTGAGCCATTTCAGCTCAAGACCTCAAGTACATGATGGAGGAGGTATAATTTCACATTTTTTATTGTACTTCTTTTCCTTATTTGAGCAGCATGATGTATCAAGAAGAATTGCTTCTTCTTGCATATTGTATAATGATGTACTTGCAGCTACTTGTAGCATTGATCTTGGCTATCCTTTTGATGAGTTGTGGGGGAAGTCACATGTTTCTTGGTGTGCACCATTGACATCATATTGTAAATTCATGTTTTCATATTATGAGATGACTGTGGCAGCAAACAAGTGGTTGGAAAAGCACTTGTTATTTCTTATTATGATGCAGGCAAAGGATGCGCTACACTGGTTCCATGAGAGGGACCATGATTCACTCTCTGGTTGTCAATTGGAAACTTGTTTTTATTGTATATTTCTTCCATGTATTTTTGATGTGTTTTTGTTCAAGGGAAGCTTTGTATGGAGAGAGGAACCAATTGGATGGCTTGGCACCCATATGATAGAGCAGTAGAAGACTAGTTGGAATGGGGCATCATAAAAGTCGACCATTATGATCTTACTTCATGGCTTGTATGAGGGAGAGATGAGGCGGTAACAAAATTTGTTGTTGCTATGGTTGCACTTGGGAGAGTATGGGAAAAATTCTTCCGATACTTTTCATGAGATTTATAGAGAGCAGAAAGGCACATTCATGGTGCAAGGAGGCTACCCTTCAGCACTGAAGGATCATGAGAGACTTCGATATAGGAAGAAGACCTTCTCACTTAGCAGCATGATGGTGGATGACTTTGGCATATGGGATGTCAAAGAGAAGAGTCATGGAGCCTTATTTCAGAGGTCTACAACACTGTCACATAGGAGCATGTTCTCATGGGTGAAATATTCCAAGGAGAGGAGGTATCCCTTCTTCTTGCAGATTTTTATGAGGGGATTCTCATGGGAGGACTTGTTGGAGGGTCTCACTTTCATCCAACTCACTATGTATAGTAGAGAATGCATTTATGTACTTGTTGATTACTCCATTGAGTATTTTTACTTTCTCACCATGTTTGCACAGTGAATTTCTCCTCAAAAAAGAAAGAGTATTTTTGGGTCTCATGGTCACTTTAGGGCCAATGTTTATGATGATGATATTAGCCCATATATACATGAATTTGGGAAAGTGTATTGTTATTTTATCTATGTACAGCTAATAGACATTGATGCTTACTTCCCCATGTTGGGAGAACATACATATCCAACTTGTAACTTGTTGCAGGAACACTTGCCACATGACATTCTTGAGCAGTAGTTGGGGAGACTGTGTAATATCCACTTGGAGAACCTTTCGTACCATCCAAAATTGTACATAACTTCCAGCAATTTTCTGATTTGGAGGCCAAATGGTGATGATGTGCCATCCATCTTGAATCGAATGGTTTGGGTTAGCATGTCTCATGAATTTGGAGGAAGATTCCTTGGAGGCTCCACCTTCTTCTTGCCATTGGAGGGCAATCATGTTGCAGCCCAATATCATCATACTGTATACACTTATCAAAAGTGGAGAAGAGGACAGCATGGGATAGGCCCTCTTGCCTATCATGTTCACTTATTCATCCCACCTACCTTTCAAGATCCAGAGGTGGAGGAGATTCTTCATGAGTTGCCTTGTTGGAGGGTGACTCACTTCATTTGGATGATAGCATGGGTGAGGGAGGCACTCATTCACCATGAAGATCATCACTCCTACTTTGTGGAGGCCATGAGACAGCAAACAAGTTTCCAATCACACTTTCCACCTTTGATTGATGTATACCATTTGGTTTTGCACACTTGGGAGGAAACATTGGATTATAGTTTATTTGCAGATTCTCTTGAGGCAGTGATGGAAGCTATTGATGGGAGGCCACATGAGGAAGAGGGGAGAATTTTTTTTCTCCTTATGTATTTTCTTGAGGACAAGTAAAGATTTTGGAGGGGAGGACTGTAATGTTCCAAAATTTTAGCCTCCAAGCTAAATGGAACATTAGAGTTGGCAGCGGCTCTAGTCGGTGAATAAATGGGTAGAAAATCCCATAAGTCTCCTAAGGAGGGTAAAAACACTCCAAGTGTGAAAGGAGACACTCTTTCTAGCCTAATAAAAACCTCCATGTGTGAACAAGGCTAAATTGAAGCTGCTTTGACTAAGTCAACAATGCAGTTTTAGTGGAGGAAGAATCCTAGGATGGATAACGCAATTTTGGAGGGAGATGTAGCTTGGGTTAGAAGTAACCTAATTGAGTGGGGCCAAGGGCAATAAAACTCATGTCTTATATAAGGAAGAGGATGGCAGCATTATTGATTATGTTGTAGATTATTATTCTTGTCTGCAAATAATTGTTGCTGCTTTGCTGCTTAGCAAGGTTGCAGTGTTGTTTAGCACTGGGTGTTCCTGGGTGGGAATCCCACCTCTTTCATTTGAGGAGCCTCATTGGGAGAGTTTGCATTCATATTTCCACATAAGGTTTTTAGGCCAAGCTTCATCCATCTTCATCAACACAACTTTGCTGGAGATTGTGCAGTGTTGCTGGGTGTAGCAGTGGAAGGGATTGGAATCCCGACTTCTGAGCTAGTTTCTCATTGGAGGAAGGTTTCCTTCACTTGAGAGATATGTTTGGAGAGCTCCAGAGCTTATTTTAGATCTGTGGTATCAGACCACACATTTCCCATACATTCCCAGCGCTGTTTCTGCTAGGGAATACATTATTTTGGAGGCAATGTTCATTGCATGGTTTGGTGGCTCCGTTGTTGAGTTTCCTTGTGATTGAGAGGTTCACCCTTTCATGGGAGGAAGCCATTGAGGGATATGCATCAGATCAGTCATCATTCAGCCTTATATCCTCTTATGCTTTAGTTTTGTAGTGATTATTCAGTAATTTTCTGAAGATCACATTTGTATGCAGAGCATTTGACAAGAAACCCTTGTCGGGTTCTCTTGTATTTTGTATGAGGAGACTAGATATTTGTACTTCAGCATTATTAATTAATATAAGAGTAGATCTATTGTTCTCCCATGTTTTTATGTTAAAAACCTCTTTAGACTATGCAGTCCATTGATGCAACAACTTCGGTAAAATGCAGTTTTGGGGTTTTAAGTCATTTTCAGCTACACTAGTGTGGGAGGTCTGTTTAATCCACCTAGTTCCATTTATTTCTTATCTCCTATTGTATTTATATGCTCATATATGTATCCATGGGATCCAAGTGATGATTTCACTATTTTATTGCATATGTTGCTGGAAATGCATTTTCATTGCATGATTCATGAGCTGTTCCAGATTTGGAATATTACAGGTTTGACTGGGATGCCCAGTCAGCATGGAGGGTGCACAATCAACAAAAGGAATATTCTGAGAAATATTCCTTTTATCAGAATGAATCCTAAGTTGACAAGTGGTGCATTATGATTCACTAGTGGATTTTACGTTGTTTTATGGAGGACCAATTATAGGGTGACACGTGGCCAGCCCCGAGGCCGCCACATGTCCCCAAGGTATTAGTGTAAATTTTTATAGAGGTCCGCAAGGCTCGACCTCATGACCTATGGCAACACATGCACAGGTCTCCACCATCTCCACTTTGTTGTGACTTAACAATACTAGTGGACGAGTTATATTTAACATTTAATGGAAGTCGTGTTGGGGGTTGGAACCGCTGGCGGTCCAACGCACCAGCAGTTCCACCGGAGGTGGTCACATTTCTGAAAAAAACGTAACAAAAAAACACCAACCGTCAACTTAAATGCTAGAGTCTCCGCAAAATTTAAAGTCACTCTGCAACCTTGTCACATTGCCACGGTTAGTTACCTGATGGTTTCATTAAACGCGATTCTTAAGTCTGGTTTCAATGCTATTACCCACGGTTTAAGTGGAGTTCTGCTCCACGAAATGATAACTACGGGTTTTGGGGGTTGGCATGTGGCCACCCCCTACCCATAACATTTAATTTTTGTTGGAAATATGATGCAGAGTGTTGTCCTTGATGGCAACCCACTAAATGAAGATGAAGACATGCGACTGTTGACATGTGTTGTCCTTGATGGCAAACCACCTGATGAAGTTATTCTTGACTTGATGCACTTGGTAAATGATGTAAATCTGATATGATATGATGTTTGTTGACAATATGATGCTGAGTGTTGTCCTTGAAAGGCAACCCACTTAATGAAGATGATGACAACTTACTTGATGAAGTTGTGCTTGAGAGAATATGTTCCTGATGAAGAAAATATGATGTTTCTACAGTATGTACAGAAGGCAATGAAGAAAGGATTTCAGAATGTGTTCAAAATATGATGAAAAGAGTATGTCTCCTTGTATACGCGGATTGGCCTAGGGGAAGTCGCGTATGCACGCGGAAAATAACGTGCCAAGTCGCGTATGGGAAAAAGCGCTCAAAAAGTGCAAAACCAAGGGTAACCACCATGGTATTGACCCATTGTATTGGGTAATGATCCACCTAATTGACCCCGTCCAGGGAGTTTTGGGCTCATGGTATTGTTTTGGCCCATGGTATTGAAAAAGGGGGCTCATGGTATTGAAAAGGATAAACCTATATAAGGAGAAGAAATTGATTGTGCAAATCATAGGTGTGAGGGCAAGATGTCTGAGCTTGAATGAAGACTTCTCTGTGAAGTATATCTGTATGGAAAGGGTAAAGGTTTGATGATAGATCTGAATCTATGAAGCACTTATGAGGAAATGATGAAGAAGGGGATCTAGATCTGAAATGCACTTGTATCTACTAGATCTGCTTATGGAAGGCCTAGATCTGTGATGAGGCGAACATCTAGGCGAACATCTGTCTGAAGTGAAAAGGGTAAATCTGAATTGAACATCTGATCTGATGAAGTATGCAGCTCTGTAATCATTGAAGATCTATACGCTACTTCGCCGCGGAGGAAGCGCGTATATACGCGGCTTCTCTGAAGTAAAAGCGCGTATGCGCAATGAAATATACACTGAGGTATACGCCGGTTTGTGTGGACGGAAGCGCGTATATACGCGACATCAGTAAAGGGAAAGCGCGTATGCAAACTAGGGTTTGCTGAAGCAAGGGGTATGAAATATCTGATATGTTCTGCTGTGTTTCTGCTATCTGATCTGTGTTGATATGTATCTGTTGATGATGTATGTTTGTGCTTAAAAGTATGGAAAGGGTTCGGTCTGGAAATATGATGATTTGTGGCCTGCAAGTTGTGTTCTATTAAAGTGGTTGGATCCAGTGTGAAAATTGATGAAACGTGGTCCAAGGTGGTGCTGAGGGTTGTAGCCTTCAGTCAGGGGGTTGTAGCTCCCTTCCAGGAGAGGCTGGTAAACGAGATCAGGGGGTCGTAGCTCCCTTCCAGGTGAGGCTGGTAAACGAGTCAGGGGGTTGGAGCTCCCTTCCGGGAGAGGCTGGTAAACGAGCGCAGGTGGGTGCCTGCGTGCTGGTCAAGTCTGCGCCAGCACATATGTTGTAAGATGTTTTCTCTATAATAAAATATTGAAGGCTGAGCAACTGCAGCGGTGGTTTTCTCCCGATTTGGTTTTCCACCTAAAAATCCTGGTGTTCATGTGTGATGCTTTGTGTGATGGCTTATTCTGTTCTTACTGCACATGTTTACTGTTTATTAAACATCTGATGAATGAATGATGGAATAATAGGAGTGAAGATTTAATGACATATCTAGATCTCTGTGTATACGCTAGTTTCATAAAGGGGATCCGCGTATATACACTAGTTTACTGAAGGAAAGTAGCGTATGGGTTTTAAGGAATGAAAAAGTAAAAAGTTTTGAATATGCAGTAAATACTGATTCACCCCCCCCCCTCTCAGTATTTTTCCCAACAATTTTCGGTTAGCCACTAGCGAAGTTTTTAGTGCACGTCCTAAATTTGTGCGAAATTGCGAAAATAAATCTAGTTTAGTGGAGTTCTCCATAATTAATGGAGCTTTTCTAGGTGTTACTAGGAAAATGAGTTGGAGGTTCAATTTTCACCCATTCTGAGTCAATCTAGAATAATTGGGGCATTCTAGAGCCATTGGTGCAGATAAAACATCCATTAGAGGTCTGTAACTACATGTATTTGAAAAATTTTGAGCATAATGAAAGATGGACATGCCATTGGGAGCTAGACCAATAGATGTAGCCCTGGAGGGGTGAACTACTTCATCATGCCTTCTATGTAAATGTTATGTGGTGAATTTATTCTCTGTTTTGCACTACTGTTCAATGTATTTTGTGCTTATTTCATGCTTATAATTCACTAAAATAATCTACATTACATGGTTAAAGTCCTCAATCCTTAAGAAAACTCAAGAGACAAGTATGCACATATTTTATAACTGAAAAGACACTTGGCACAAATAATAATACATTCCTTTCAGATCACCTCTTGAGCTTGCAATGTGCGATGTGTGATAACGGTAGGGATGATGTGGAAAGTGGAGGTGGGGCCGATCACAAATCGTAATCGATGATATAAAACCTTGTCAAATTTCTCATTTCGAAATTCATAACATATTCATGAGCAGCATTCCTCCTGAGATTGCGATGTGTGATTTGTGATTGGAATATATTAAATTATAGCTCTGAGTTGCATCATGTCTGACCCTTGTCACACTTCGCATTTCGGAGTTCATAACATAATCATGAGCACCATTCCTCTTGAGCTTGCGATGTGCGATGTGCAATGTGCGAGAGGGTACCACAGCTGGAATTTTTATACTTTAGACTTGACCTTCGAACTATATCTCATCGGGTACTCATATCGCATTTCACATTTCAGTGATTTTAATCTTGTTCTATTCCTCCTGAGCTTTGTAATTGCAATATGCGATATGCGATCATGCCTTCCACATGCGATTGATGTTAAGCCTTCGATCACTAGTCTGCACGTATATTTTCACGAATCGACCTTGGCCTGTGTGCAATGTTCTGAATGCATCAATCGGCCTGACTCCTGAACTGTTTTGTACGTGAATAATCCTAACTTGACCCTTGCTGCACGCTTTTCTTCTTTTCTACTCCTCTGGCTTAGATTACACCTCCAATGTTGTTGCTTCCTTGATTTTGGTTCCAGTGCACATGTGATTATGAATCCTCATTGAGCTTGTGGTTATCCTTTTGAGCATGTTGCAGGTCTTCTTGAAATTTTAACAACTATTCATCAAAAACCTTGAATTTCTCAGTTACTCTCTTGAATTTTAGCTGAGTCAAATTATGCTACAACATCTGCCATGCTAAATCATCATGAAAACAAGTAAGAGAGCCATACTCTCTCAATAGAATACACCGCAACAATGCTTCTTACTGCCATGCCAAATCAGCATCAATATAAATATGAGAGCCATACTCTCTCAAAAGAAGCCACCACATCAATGCCTCTTGTTGCCACACCACATAATCATTGTACCAAATGTAGTGGCCATATTCTCTCAATAGAAGCCACTACAGTAAGGCATCTTGCTACCCCATCACATCATCATCATACCAAGTACAATGACCATAATCCCCCAATAGAAGAAAACGTTGTAAGGCCTCCTGTTGCCATCCTCCATCAATATCATGAAATGTATGGGAAGAAATCAACCCATACTCTCCCAATAGTAACCAAAGCAACAAGGATTCTTGCTGCCTCCTTACATCATCATGATGTAAGTAATGGAGCAACAACATACTAATGGACATGTGGAATGTCTCATCAGAACAATAAAAATAAGCTCCCTTCTACCACATAATGTGAGAGTTATGCCATGTCCCAAACCTAAGTACATACATGAACATAAGATATATCTCAAAGAGAAATACATGTAAAGACATGAGACATATCCCAAACAAAAGAAAATATATGGACATAATATATATCATGAGATGTCCAAAATATCTCATCAACAACCAATGCATCCATGCCTGCTTCTGCTACATGTCATCAGAGATATACCTGGCATGGACCACACAAGTGTGAGCTGTTGGGTAAAATCCATACTCACACAAAAGAAACCAGTGCAACCATACTTCTTGTTTCTTGATATCATAGATCTGCAGGAAGGTAGGAAACCTCCTGCTCTTCATCCAGATCCATTCATCCCAATGTGGATGATGAATCATTCCAAGCTCAATCTTGGTATCCTCCCAATGTAGAATACCAACATCCTACATATGAATAGCTTTGCACTCCATGAAATGTTGAATTACACCTCCATTGAGGTCTCTCCATGAGATCCTCTCATCAATGGCCCATTGGAACCCATAAGGATCCATACATGTTGTAGGCAGAGATTCCTCTTTGAGATATGAGATGCTCATCAAGGAAACTTCATCTTGAAAATGGAAATTTCTCTCCATCACAAGATGTATACCACTATCATCTGTCTCTCCGGTGCTTCATGAGTGAAGCTACCTTCAAAATTCTCCAAGAATAATGGGGTCCTCTCATCATCATTGTTGCTAAGTGACAACGTTGTAGATCTACATGGTGACACATGTGTTGTCTCATGGACACATACAATGACAAACTCATAGTTTGGCACTGTACTGAATAGGACTGTGTTCCTCCCATCTTCTGCAACTCCACACTTTAGCACAAAGTGTTGGGTGTAGCTCAACCATGACAAACTGGGATAACAATACATCTTCTCCTTAATCAAATCAAGGGTCCTTTGTCCAATGATAATTTTCTTCTCCAAATCAGCAAGGTGCTCTAATCCTTGGTTATGCACTTGCCTTGATGGAATGGTCTCACAAATCTCAATATGAGGTACTGAAATAATATGAGATGAAAGTATGTTCAAAACTTGGATAAGCTGAATCTTGGAAACATCTTGCACATCCACAAGAGTTCCTCCAACCAGTGAAATGGTCTCTCCAACTGCTTGTAATGATGATGGTTGTATCTCTTCAACTTTACCAACACTGGTATCTTCCTCCTCCTAATGCATCTCATGAATAATACATGGGGCTCCAGATTTCAAGAACTCAAGACCATCTTGCAAAGATGCAAGTGATCCTCCTCTTGATGTAAGTACATCTGCAACTGGTGGTGGTGGTAGAGGCTCCTCCCCTTGAGTGATAATGAGGGCATATTTCTTGGGATCTTCATGTAATATCTCCTCAATGATGGGAGATGTCACTATGTGAGATGTCTCTGGTTTATTTATACCAAACTTCTTCTTCAGTCTTAGAATAAAATATTCATAAGAAAACACTTTCATGTGTGACAAGTGACTCGACTACCAATCTCTTGCTTCACCTTCTAGGTGCAGCGCTGCAATCTCCACAACCTCTCTTTCTGCTATGAGATATTGCAGAAAGAAGGTAGTCAATACTTCCCTCCAAGCCCTCAATGTGCTTGTGGAAGATCCATCAAATGTAGACAAGAATAATCTATGCCTCTTTCTTCTATTGCTACTGTGGGATCTCCTTTCTTCTTTGAGTTGCAAGAACTATTGGAGAGAGAGATTCTCCTTCAATGCTCTAGGTTGTGCTTTGTACTCAGACAAATATTTACTTAGGGTCTCATGTCCCAAGTCTCCTTCATATTCACACCATTCCTCTCTCTTATCAAAGAAAGTGGATCTAGTAGAATGATGTGAAGCTGTTTGCTTCTCTGGTTGCTTCTCATGCTGATAGGAAGTGCTTGGAACTTACTTTCCAAATATTCTTCGATCCTTCCTTTTCCTTTCTCTTTTCATTTGATTGACCTCCTTGGAGAGATCTTGCATGGATTTAAAGAGAAGAGTGTAAAGACTACAATCCTCCTTTGTGATAGATTTCTACTATCTTCTTCTTCTTTTGATGCAAAAGATGAAGTTCCCACAAGCTGAGCCAAATATCATGCTTTAATACCACTGTAATATCCAAAATGGAGAATACAATAATAATAAAAAATAATAGATGAACTACAATTAAGTAAACAATTAATCTAAAGACAACATCAGAATGTACAAAATAGTTGAGCCATTTTATTAATAGGAGGCGGATAAACTAGTACAACAGTGCTCAAAATATGAGACACTCAATCTAAAGAGATGGCCTAGAATGTCCTTGAAATGATCCCACAAGAGGGGCTGCATAAATGTTGGACTACTAGAAGGAATACTGCGCCGTCCCTACTGCAATTGTTGGGACTTCAATTGCCGACAAAATATAGAATGTAGATCTAGGTAGTTTTGGAGCTCTGATGATGATGAAACTATAGATTTGGGCTCTATGATGGATACCCAAGATAACCCAGAAAGGGATTTCCAGATCTAGCAATCAAGGAAAATCACCCTCTTAAGGCTTGTACACATACACTGCTAGGTATGCAGATCTGACAAAATATGGATGCAATATGATACAAAATCAGATCTATACTTGAAGGGCTGATCCCTTCACTAGATCCTCAAGCCAAAAGCTCAAGATCTAGCTCCTCCAACCTTCTCCACTGAATGCAACTACTGCTACACAACGGCTTGACAAATATTGCACTGTTAAGGAGGGAGGCTCTCTAGCTTGCTACTAAATATGTAAAATCAGCTCAATGATGGTGGAAAAAGTGCATAAAAAGTGAGGAGATGGTCCCTCATAGGATTTCCAGTTGAAATACTGGAAACTTCCTTCCTCCTTTAGATCTACAAGACTAGGCTGTCGAATCCTTAAGGGGACTGCTACTGCATGAAGGTAAAATACAATGGCCTAAATACCGGGTATAGATCTGCTTCTCCTAAGAGGCTAAACATGAAGCACAAGGTGAAAGGATGAATCCTCCATCGGTTTCCAATAGAAATGATAGAAACAAACACCACCTCTCAAACCCTTGAGAAGGAATTGTGTTATTCTTGTAGCTGGAAGTACATATGAGTGTGGCTGAAGATGGAAACAATGCATGATGTTGAATGGAGCTCAATAGAAACATTCCCAGAGTAGGGACTCGAATTCCCTCGTGGGTAAGGGTGGGATTCCCACTCGGAACACCCTATGCTAAAAAACACCAGAGACTTAGCTAAACATCATAAGTGTGCATAGAAATGTGAAATGACAAATCCAGATCTAAACAGATCAGAAATAATAATCTAAAATCCTAGCTTCTATTTCACCTTCATCTTCATTATATAGATTATGAGCCTTCCATAGCCCTGTCCCACCTCATAACTACGCTGTACATGTGGCCACTAGCCCCCATGAAGACTGCATTGTCTCTCCATGATCTCCATCATGTTTGCATTTAATTCTCACTGTCTCCATCATGTGTGCATTATATGCACCACTTCCTCCACTATCACATCATAAGTACTTTATGATTTTACTTTGAATGCACTATGATCTCAGTTGACCTCCTTCAAGATCTCCATGATTTTACATTAATGATCCATGATCTCCACTCTTCCTTCATTTAAGAAGTTGCTCCACTACTCCATAATGCATATCTAGATCTAAAATATCCACATACACACATCAAAAGTGGATTTTATTCATCTATGGGGTTATGGGCCCCTTCACCCTCTTATTTACTTAATTAATTATGAAAATTAAGAACTCTAATATTCCAATTATCTTGTGGAAAATTGGGAATATCACAATATTTAAGATGCGAGATTGAGACTTATGGTTTTAGATTTATGATGATAATAGGTATTCCTAAGATCAAGTCCCTACGCGATGGGATAAGACCTTTCAATGAAGCCCAATGTGATATTTTAACACTTTAAAAATATCTTCGCTTCCTTTGAGAGACCTGAGAAAGAATTGTACTAGAGTTAGGGTTTTATGAATAATCATGGGAATATTTACTTCCAAGGTACTCACTAGGTCAAGGCAAGATAGGAGAAATGGTTTCTTATGATTTATTATAATGAATACTAAGCTCATACAACTCTCAAAGAAGTCCTGGGGTGAGAGAGAAAGAGGTTTTCCCTATTATAGTAGCCACTAGGGCTAGATATTTTATGGATGAAACTTGGGGAGATGCCCACCAAACTTAGAGAATAGGTATCCTAGACTCTGATTTTGATGTTTGGACCCTCAGATTCCTGAAAAATCACCTTTCTCAAATTTTGTTGCAAGCCCTAAACTTGCGCCTTACCTTTAGGGCACCAAAATTTAGGAGGAGAAAATATGGAGAAAAAGGAGTTTGATCACCAAAATCCTTGGATTAGTGCCTATTCCTCTGGACTATGGAATCCTAGATGCATTAGTTTGGGAAAATTTTCCCTCAATGAGGTCAAAATTTGATGCCCTATCCATTAGAGAATTTTGAGGTCTAAAATGGGCCTCAACACAAAAATGTACAACCAAAATCAACTTTATAAGAATCAATAGGATTCAAGATGATGATATGAAACATGGGGGATGATTCACCATTTTTGGAGTAAAAAATTAAAAGATTAAAAAATAAAAAAATAAAAACAACTTTTTCAACTCATATTTTCAACTTATCTCCCTACGATTTTACTCAAAGTGTGAGCATGAGCACTCGTTGGATGTAAAATTTAATTCCTCATCCAAGGAGTACCCACGTTTCATAATTTCGATGGACCCTATGACATGAAAAATGAGAAATACATGAAAAACATGATTGCAATCACATTTTTCATGTATTTATCATTTTGCATGTAGAAGGGTCCATCTAAAGTGTGCAACATGGTTACTCCTTGGATGAGGAATTACATTCCGCATCCAGTGAGTGTTCCTTCTCGAAATTCGAGTAAAATCGTAGGTATATAAGTTGAAATTATTAGTTGAAAAAAGTAATTTTTTTATTAATTCCCTCTAAAATTTGATGATGTAATGTGATCTTATTTTATTATTTCCAGTATTAGTTTATAATATTCCTTAGGAGGCCCTTTTTATACCTCAAAATTTATCTAATGTACCAACCTTTAACAATTACCTACTATTATAATATGCAGTTTAATGAAGAAAAAGAACATTACATCACTAGGAACATTCATTGCATGTTATATCACGAGTAACATATGCAAGAGCCAACCAAATAACTTCCAAAAAAAATTCTTCAACAAATTTAGGGCACAATATCATTTACATTAATTGAAGCAATTACATACATTAGAAATTTTCAAGAGAAATATTTCATCAAGAAAAGAAGTTACAAGATAATCACGCAATATATCCATCCATATTCAAGAAGTATCTCCAAGAAAAGATACAAAATTAGCTCCAAATATCATAGTGTATCCAAGATACTCTAATAGCTTCCAAAGAAAAAGTGTGAGTTATTTTGCAAGAGAAGAATCCAAATGATGATGATGATCCCTCATAAATGAGAGTGAGTTCTATTTATATGTGGCTCACTTAGTCAAAAATAGTCCCCAAAACTTTAAAATAATGGGCAAGAAACAAGCCTTGGTCACATGCTGACCAAGTAGCTTTTTCAAATTATAAATTAGAAATCCAAATGCTATCATGTTTATGAGATCATGATGATGCAAGGTTGTTGGAGGGCCACTTTTAGTCCTCTAAGTACCAAGATGAGAGGGAGGGCTCTATAAATCACAAATTAGGGGATGACTCCTAATTCTCCATGAAATTCATCATGTGGGGACCCAAAGTGGTTTTGGGGCACAAATGTTGACCTCATGGGCCTCTTTATAAAAAATCTTGTATGATGCTCCAAATGAGGTCTTTGATGATGGTGTATTCCATCCCATGTGTCAAGGGTGAGACAAACCTCCTTTGGGCCTCAAATTAGCTTCCATAATATGCTAAGTCGGTTGGGGAAAATTGGTACTAGTGCATCATCTCACGAATAATGTGAGTCAATGAAAAAACTGCTTAGGGCGTTGAATGATGCTCTAAGACATGATGGAGTCACATGTCTCTCAACACTTCCCCTGGGAGTTTTGAAATGATCCTCTAGTGGGATTGGGCCCCAATTAAGTTGCCCAAACCATGATGAAACCACATGCCAATTACTTTTAAGATCCAATGTTCTTCCTCACCATCAGGTACAATAATTCATTAGTGAAAATAAGTGAAACAAGCTTGTTAATAAAGGGCATATTTAGACTTCATAGTGGGATTCCCTTCCAAATTTGGGGCTTTAAGCTCGTAATAGTGTTACCTCGCTAGGTATGATAGGTTAATAAACAACCCTATTAGGTGTCCCCAACACCTAACAAGAAATGAAGGTCCAAGGTACATCCTTCAATTGAAAGGGGTCATGTAAATAATGATGAGATGGATGGGGACATGAGGGTCTCAAGGCCAAATGCCATGGGTTCAAGGATGGTAATGGTGAGGGATGTCCACATATTTTGGTTTATATATGTAGGAGGGATAAATCATGGATACATGAGTTACCCCAACCTTTGTTTTTATACTATTTTTTATTGCCTTTTGTCTTTGATTTATTTTTCTTTGTATTATTGATTCGGGCTCCAAGAGATGAGAGCATGTTGTGTATGATGTAAGAATTTATTACCCCCTTAAGGTGGGACAATTCATTGCCCATTAGGGGTTGGGATGTGCATGAGTTCCTTAATGATATGGGGGCATTTATGGGGCCTTAGGAACCATGTGATGGCCATAAGGATATGGGGTATAACTCATGTTTATCTTTTTACCATGTGTTATTTTAATGTGACCATCTTTTCCATTTTATAATATTCTTTTGTTTTGTTTCTTGCTTGTGGCATGTTGTCGCTCAGATTGTACACACACTGTGATAACAAATCGACTTATATTTTATCATAGAAACAAAATATTAAAGAGTCGCAATTAATATCTTAATTTCTTAAGGTCTGATAGACCACATTGGTCTTAGTGGACATTAATCATCATCATCGTCATCATCATATTCCTTTCATCCCACTTGGTGATAAAATTTTCTCACTTATATATGAAAATATGTTTATTTATAAATATTTGATAATATCTATTTGATTTTTAATTAACCTAGATCCATCTTTATTCCGGATCTACGAAGCGTCGAGAGGCGCCGAGAGGGATCAAATCTCTTTTCACTCTAAAATAGGTTTGCATCTCAAGAAATTTGATCCCCCTTGGCACTTGGTAGATCTAGAGTTATGATAGATCTAGGTTATTTTAATTATATATATATATATATATATATATATATATATATATATATATATATATATATATATATATATATATATATATATATATATATATATATATATATATCAATTTAATTTTAATTTTTAATTTAATTTAATTTAATTTTGTCTGAGTCAAAATGTTAAACATGACATTACAACATCTCTACGATACTGGACAAGAGAACACCTCTCTGTGCAAAAGGGTATCGTGTTATTAATAAACTAAAGAATAATATTTAAATACATTTTGATACATTTTTTTTAATAATTACTTTGAATTAAAATTTAATATAAACAAAAAAAACATAATTATAAAAGATTCTTTGGGAGGTAAATATAACTCTTATACTTAATGGAGACAAATTACAAGTATTTAGGAAATAAATTTGATTTTAGGTATGATCATAACACTTGTCACGAAAAACATTGTAATAACCTCAGTTACATTTCCTACCTATTTTAAGCATTGCAAATTAATTAAATTAAATGGGTTGAATTGTGGACACATGTTTTAGAGCTGAGGTGTAGGTGGAATATTTCTTGGGATGTTGACTTGTTTGGTGCTAGCCAGGGAGGCTGTTGTGTATGCAAAAAGGAAAGGTTGCAAAAATATCAAGGAAAAGGGATTAAATGGCACTGTGATTATTGGAATGCAATATTTTGGCAGGTGGTCACAAACATTCAAAGGATGACAAAGAAAAACCAACAAAAAAGCCAAAGAAAAAATGGACAACTGGCATGATCTCATGGGCTGAAGAGAGCCTTATGAGGCTAGAAAAAATGAGGGAGAGAATTTGCACCATGAGAATATTAGAGTAGAATTTGGACCCTTCATATGGAAATAGGGCGCTACATAGGAGTTCTAGATATTGGGTCTCGAATTTATCTCTCAGGCTGGAGGTTGTGCACTCAAATTCAAGGGAATGTATTCAAGTTCAAAGGTACATGAACACGAGGAAAAGCAATTTATGGTACCTTGGTAGCTACAAAAACTGAGGTTTACAACACTATATATGAATGTCATAAGTTATGAGGGTGTTGTGCTCTCCAAACCTTCTTCTTATGGTAGGAGGAACATACTTGCAGAATGAATCTGTTGATGGAAAGTTGAGTGTGATGAGACACCTTTTTAATAAGGTTGGATTCAATATTGAAGCCTATATCACTCCCTCTCAAGATTCACATCAGAGTGAGTTTATTTCAGAGTGTTTCATGTGACGATTATTTATATTGGGATGTACAAGTAGTGCAAGAACTATAGTTTCCACTGAAGATAAGGAAACTCTTTGAATAGTATTGCCAATATTTCCTTCAGGTACTTCCTTTAGAGTAGAAAAAGTTAAGGCTTGATTGGATGCTCATGAGAGTTGGAACCGTTAGGGTTCCCACTATCAGTGAATGTTCAACTGATGCTTTTTCTCCAGTCTCCAAGATGGTCAACCTAAATGTTGGGAAACCAGCTCAAAAAATAGAAGAAAAGAGATATCAACGCCTTAGAAATAAGCCACTTTGAGGGGGAAACCTACAATACATTACATAAATGAAAAATTCTTGGATGATACAATTTACAAAACCTCCTTTCTATATATAGGAGTCCATGGGGCCATAATGTAATCCTAGTGGGCCACAATGTAATCCTAGCCGACCTAACAATAATAATTTAAGGGCACAATAATAACAAAATGGGGGTTACAAGGGTACAATAGTAACAATAAGGGGTTTACACTAACAATAATAAGGGGCTATACTAGTGATATAGGGACCTAACATGCCCCTCTCCTTCAAAAAAGTGTTGTCCTCAACACTTGAGTAGCTCCGGGTGCTTCTGTATAAAATTCTCATCCTCCCATGTAGAATCTTCGGTGGGTAAGTTCTTCCACTTGATGAGATACTCTGAAATTGATCGATTCCGTAGCTATCGAGTTCTTGTTTCCATGACCGCTTCAAGTTCCAATATGATTTTTTCTTCCTCATCAAGTTCTGGAAATATTGTTTGAACTGGAAGATTTTCACCTATAACCTTCTTTAAGCATGAAACATGGAAAACTGGATGTACTCGCGAAGAAGCAGGAAGCTCCAATTTGTATGCCATAGTACCCATCTTTTGCAACACCTTGTAAGGACCATAGTACTTTGGCGATAATTTATTATCCTTCTTTGCTTGCTTGAGGGACATTTGTTTGTATGGTTGTAGCCGTAAAAATACCCAATCTCCTACATCAAAACTTCTCTCGCTACGATGTTGATCTGCCTGTTGTTTCCTTCGATTTTGTGCCAAATTCAGGTTATCCTTTAAGAGTTGGAGAACTTCTTGCTGATGCTCGATGTGATCTTCCACTGCTTGAACCTTCGAATTTTCCCTTAAAGATGATGTGATGGATGGTGGATGATATCCATAAAGTGCCATAAATGGGGTCATTTTTGCTGCAGTATGGAAGGAAGTGTTATACCACCATTCGGTGAGAGGTAACCACTTGACCCATTGTGTTTGTTTATCAGATACAAAACAACGAAGATATCCTTCCAAACATTTATTTACTATCTCAGTTTGACCATCGAATTGAGGATGATAAGATGAGCTATGAGCTAATTGAGTACCCAAACAAGAAAATAACTCCGTCCAAAAATTTCCAGTAAAAATGGGATCTATGTCACTCACAATAACCCTTGGGCTTCCATGTAGCTTTTGAATTCTGTCCATAAATGTAGTAGCAACTGTACTTGCTTTAAATGGATGAGATAATGCACAAAAGTGTGCATACTTGGTAAGTCTATCAACTACCACCATCATGACACTCTTTCCTTCGGACTTAGGTAAACCTGTGATAAAATCCATTGAAATCTCCTCCCAACGTTGACTTGGAATGGATAAAGGTTGTAGAAGTCCCGGGGTCTTAATTGTTTCCACTTTATTCTGCTGGAAAACCAAACATTTTGCCACAAACTTTTGAATATCAGATTTAAGGCCATCCCAAAAAAATTCTTTCTTCACCCTGTGGTAAGTTTTTAAAAATCCTGAGTGTCCTCCTAAAGGAGAAGTGTGCAATTCCAGAAGAATCTTTTGTTTTAGTTGGGAATTCTTCCAAAGATATAAGTGATCTTTGTACCATAAGGAATCATTTTTCCAACTAAATGTATCAGATGTACTAGGATCTTGCTGCAACTTTTGAATGAGTGTCCATACATCTTTTTCCTTCTTCCATTCATCTCTTGCTTCGGTTATCCAATTTGGTTGGATAATAGAAATGGCACAAAGCAATGCTTCTACCTCTTCATTCTTTCTTGAGAGTGCATCTGCAACATAATTTAGCTTCCATTTTTTGTATATTATTTCAAAGTCATAACCCAACATATTTGTGACCCATTTTTGTTGCTCTTCTGAAGATAGTATTAGTGTTTAAGACTATCATGATCAGTTTTTACCTTGAATTTTCTTCCCATTAGGTAAGTTCGCCATTTCTTTAGTGTATGCAGTATTGCTAACGTTTCCTTCTCATAAATAGTTTTCTATAAATACTTTCCCTTGATTGGACGAAATTCAAAAGCAATGGGTCTTCCTTCTTGCATTAAAACAACACCAATTCCATTTCCTGAGGCATCGCATTCCACAATAAAGGTTTTGTGAAGTCTGGCATAGCTAAGAATGGTGCTAGGCACATTTCCTCTTTAAGATGTTCAAGGGCCTTAGTTGCTTCAGGAGTCTATGAAAATGCATCTTTCTTCAATAATGTTGTTAGAGGTGCTGCTATTCTCCCATAATTCTTAACAAACTTGCGATAATACCCTGTTAACCCAAGAAATCCTCGCAAATGCTTAATGGTTGCGGGGACTTTCCATTCCTTAATGGCTTTAATTTTGTTAGGGGCTACCTTAACACCCTCGTGAGATACAATATGACCCAAATATTCCACCTCTTGTACTCCAAAGAAACATTTCAATGTTTTTTCATATAATTGCTTCTCTTGCAATAGTTTGAGCACCCTGTCAACATGTTGAACATGATCCTTCCAAGACTTGCTGTAGATTAGTATATCATCAAAAAATACTAGCACAAATTTTCTAAGGAAGGGTTTGAAAATGGAATTCATCAACCCTTGAAATGTAGAAGGTGCATTGGTAAGGCCAAGAGGCATGACCAAAAATTCATAATGACCCTCATGAGTTCGAAATGTTGTTTTTGGAATATCTTCAGTCTTCATTCTAATTTGATGATATCCTCAACGAAGATCCAACTTGGTAAAATAAATTGCTCCATGTAATTCATCCAATAATTCATCAATCACAAGAATGGGAAATTTATCTTTAATGGTGAGCTTATTGAGCTCCCTATAATCCAGACACATGCACCATGATCCATCTTTCTTGTGTACCAATACTACAGTAGAAGAGAAATAACTTTGACTAGGTTGAATTATACCCGCCTCTAACATTTCTGCAATCATACGTTCAATTTCGCTCTTTTGGACATAAGGATATCTGTAAGACATGATGTTTGGAGGAACACTTCCTGGAATCAAATGAATAGCATGATCATGATCACGAATAGGTGGGAGCTCTTTGGGAGTTTCAAACACCTTGGAATGATTGTCCAAGACTTTTTGGAGATCTGCAGAAATAGATGATTTTGATGTTGGAACTTCTAGTGAGCATAATTGTGCAATTACACCTCATTGTTATTTCTTTAGAAGCTTTATCATGACATTAGAGCTTATTATATTTCTTGGCTTCCCTACAATACCCCGTAATTCAAATTCCTTTCCTTTTGAAAATAATTTCAAGAAAAGTTCTTGAAAATTAAAAGCTACCGTCCCCAAAGATTGTAACCATTGTACTCCTAGTACAACATTAGCACCTCCCATAGGAATGGAAAGCATTGGACTATTCAATACATATTCCCCCATGGTTAGTTTGATATTATGGCATTTTCTAGAGCAATTTATAGTTCCTCCATTTGCAACCATCACTTGACATTCTGGTGCTGGGTATAGGAAACAATTCAATTCCTTGGCTACATTACAATGAATAAAATTATGGGTGATACCTGAATCAATCAACACTATTACCTTTTTCTTCTTGATATGTCCTTCTATCTTGAGAGTTTGAGGAGTGGTAATTCCTGCCAATGTATTACACGATATGGTCGGACTCATTTTTTCCTCTTCTAGGGCTGGTTCCTAGTGTATATCATCTTCTTGTTCATTTTATTCTTCCTCTTCACAATTTATGTAAAATAATTTCTTCTCAGCACACTTATGACCTTTAGTGTATTTTCTATCACAACTGTAGCAAAGCCCTTTTTCTCTTTTTTCTTCCAATTTTTGTGGTGTCAACCTTGTAGGTTGCGGAAATCTAGGAGTAGCAAAACTTCCATCTTTATAGAAGTGAGTGGTAAGCTTCCTTGTTGCCATAATTTTACATTCAATTTTTCTTGCCGACCTGAATGCCTTCTCCAATGAATCAGGTTCCAAAATGTGAACTTCATGTTGGATGTTATCCTTTAAAGTACCTATGAAGAGATCAATTCTGCGTTCCTTTGAAATATCAGTTACCCTTATATTCAATTTTTGGAAGTCCTCAATGTGCTCCGCCACTAAACCCTTTTGTTTGAGATTTATCAATTGGCTAAAGAAGGTGTTGTTTTTTGTATCCTCATAATGTGCTATCATTTCCTCCACAAAAATTGACCAAGTGACATTTTTTTTGCGGGAGCAAAGCCATCGATACCATACAAATTTATTTTGTTCTAAATGTAAAGTTGCAATGCATACCTTTTGTGTGGTTTGCACATTATTGAGATCAAAATATTGCTCCATCTGTAGTATCCATGTTATGGGATCCTTGCCATCAAAATTCCTCATATCCATCTTTGGAATATGGTGGTTCTTTAAGCCAACATTAGAGTTTATGAAATCATGATTAACATTTATTTTGTTCTCATCATGATTTTCAGCTACCATCTTTTCGCCATTAGGAATCATTTCTTGTATCAACTTTGACAAACCTTCCTTCAAACCTTCCATGTCTTCCTTCAAACCTTCCATTTTATCTTCCATACCATTCTTCAAACCATCCATCGTAGCTTCCATGCCTTTCTTCAAACCATCCATCTTAGCTTCCATGCTTTTCTTCAAAACATCCATTTCATTTTTTGTTGCTCTTTAAGAGAGCGAATTTTGGTGCACTTTCTCTTGTAATTTTGATAGTTCATGTTGTAATTCTTCATCTTCATGAGTCATAGTAGAGTACTCTGAGGTCTTAATGGGTGTTGAATTATTTTTAGGAGGAATTTTAGAACCCAATACTGATATCTATGCTCAATAGGCCTTTGGAATCACTTAAAAATGATTTTCCAAACAAGACTTACGCAATTTGAAAAAAAAATACACACCTTTTTCTTGATTTTGAGGAGCTCGATATTGAAACTGAATTATCTTTGTGATTTTAGATCTTCAATATCTAAAATTCAGCCCTGACGTAGCCCCCTGAGTCTTCTTTCAATTTCCATAGGTCTGACTTGATTTGGATTCTTCGAGGAAAAGTTGTTTCCAATATCCCATAATGACCTTATTATGGACTGGTTCAGTAGAGTGAACTTGTATAGCTTGCCACGTGTCACTGTTTGCGCCTTTGGCTATGAAATTTATAGATAGGCAACTACAGTCTGTGTACTTCCAGTAACTTTTTATAGAATTCCAATCCAATGCTCAGAAAGAGAGTTATGAATATTTTCCCACGATCACCTCTTTGAGATGAAATTCAAGAGCCTGCAAAAGACCTAACTTCCACATATCATATCTCTAAAACTATTGTGAACCAAGCTCTGAAATTTTGCGACGATGTTCCTCAAGATTTCAGTTCATGCTCTAAAAATTTCAGCTTGTGAACCTTCATGGTAAAAAAATTATAGTGAAACTTCTGCGACGACCTTTTTAAGTGAAATTCAGGAGCCTACAAAAAGACCTATCTTCCACAGATCATATCTCCGAAACTATTGTGAACCAAGCTCTGAAAATTTGTGACAATGTTCCTTAGGACTTCAGCTTCGCACTCTAAAAATTTCAGCTTCTTAACCTTCGTAGAAAAATAGTTATAGTGAAATGCCACGATGACCTATTTGGAGCAGCGAAACCCTAGAATCCAAAGCTCTGATACCAAATGTTGGGAAACCAGCTCCAAAAATAGAAGAAAAGAGATATCAATGCCTTAGAAATAAGCCAGTTCAAGGGGGAAACCTCCAATAGATTACATGAATGAACAATTCTTGGATGATACAAATTACAAAACCTCCTTTCTATATATAGTAGTCCATGGGGCCACAATATAATCCTAGTGGGGCCACAATGTAATCCTAGCTGACCTAACAATAATAATTTAAGGGCATAATAATAACAATATGGGGGTTACAGGGGTACAATAATAACAATAAGGGGGTTATAATAACAACAATAAGGGACTATAATAGTAATATAGGGACCTAACACTAAATTTCCAACAACTTCGGTTAGAGTACATGTTGAAAAGTTTGTTGGTTTAGATGGATCTTCAAAAATAATTTCAGTAAGAAGAAATATCATAGAAGCTAGAGAAAATTCAATTGCTACCTCCATGCTTGATAAAGTTTCCTAGTTATTAAACTTGATAGGAAATAACGTGTTGCATTCTCCAGTTGCATATGCATATTTAATTGTGGAACTTGATTTGGAGACATTATTCATTGATAAATCGAAGATCCCTCTTGAATTCATGGTTCATCTTACAAACTCTAATGTTGTAGTGAAGCCTTACGAAACTCTTCCTTCACATATAACTAGGTGGGGCTTTGAGGTTCATGCTTGAGTTGTTGGGCATAGTTGTCCCAAGGAATTATAGGTTTATTTGGAAGGTGGAAGGGGTTGGCCCTCTAGATGCCTAGTTCTAGCCAAGAATTCCATAAGAAAGTCCCTCATTCATGCTCTGGAATCCAACTTAAGGGTGATTGGGTTGCAAGAAATACCACAGTGAAACCTAATCTATGGTTAAGTGGAGAATTGTAGTCCTTGACTTAGTTTTCTAGTTTGTATTGAGAAAAGTATCTAACACCATTTCTATGAACATTGAATCTCATGTATATATTTTTTTTACTTGTTTGGATGTCAACTAAATGTGAGAAATTTGCCATGTTAGGATATCATATGAATTTCTGATGAAAGGGTTCTTCATTTGGTTTCATATGACTAGCTTCTTCATGGGTTGTCTCTATATGTGTTCCCGTCTACTCCAGTGAGTGACCTGAAAACTAACTATGATGATACTTGCCTACAAGGGTTATGTTATTTTCTAATATTTTGGAAGATTTCCAGGGAAACCTTTAAATTTTGTGTTTGTAAGCTATTCATCAGTTATGTGCTTTTTATTTATCTTAATTATCACAACATGTTTTCCCACCTTTTCTTACTAATTTAAGAATCTATGTTTTTGTAATTTATCCAGTCAAGGATTATTTTAAAATGAAAGGTATTATATATAGATGCTTTTTTGTTGAATCACTTGTAGCATGAAAACTTCTTAAATTTGTAAACATTTGATTGCGAGATGTATATTGAACTACTCAATAAGTGCATCAAATTTCAATTTGAGTTCAAAAATTTTAAATAATCCACTTAATTTTAAAGTAGTCATGAATTCTTCCCTCTTTGGTCGGTTGGTCAGGACAGTAGGAAATTCCCTATAATCCATGTTTATATTTCCATTAGGTTGAATCAGTTTCTTGGATTCATTTCATGTTAACAATTTGACCAATTTATGATAACCTTTTTAGAATGTATGCCATATTTTATTAAATTTTTCCTAAACACTGGCTTTGATGTTGTTTGGGTGTAATCATTTTACCTGAATTGGTATGGTGATGCATCTATATTTTTTCCTAACTTAGTTCAAACTTAATATTGAGACTCTCGCTACGTGATGGATTATTTTGCTACCAGTTCTCATTTCAGACCCCATTTACCAAATTTTGGGTGAATTTTTGTAAAATTAATCTTGAGAGGTTAGAGGACAAATTATTCATAGTAGTTTAGCAATAAAGGATTGAATGCATCACATTAGCCTATCAAGTAACTATTGCATAGTTTATTGCATGCCTAAAATGGTTAAGAAATTTTTCTCGTATTGTATTTTTTCCAAAACATGTTCAGCCCAGGTTGTTGTTGGTATAATCCTTGTTTCTCCTCCATTTAGAATGACATTGAGTTTTGAGACAATCAAGTTGAACTAGGAGATATCATATGTCTAATGTGATTTCTTTCTTACTGAAATGGCAAGGTTGGGGGTTGATTTTTCTAAGTTTCAAATTTTATTAAATCAAATTCTTTTATCTAGCTTTCGACCAGGTTTTCCATTTTCAGAGTAGTAGTGTAAAATTTTCACATTGGGCCAAATCGTATATGCTAGCCCTCGTTTGTCTAGGTTGGGTTTGACTAGCCATTCTTTGGATCCTAATTGCAATGTAGAATTCTCAAAATCAATGCTTTTAGAAAAATGGAAAATTATTAATGTTCTCAGACAACATAATAAGACTAAAATGACAAATCAACAGGTAAGCTAAACCCAACGAGGTAGAGCTTACTGTACTAATATATTGTCAATTTGAAGGTGTACACATTTAATCACTTTCCCAAATGTTATTGCTTTCATTCCTAATGGTTCTTGTCTCTAGATAATGGATTTCATAAGAACCTTTCCAATATTTCATTATTTTAGTTTAGAAAACATGAAACAGAGAAAAATGTGTAACCAAATTGGAAAACAATGGTAGGATAGCTAAGAAAATTTGAATTCATTTTAAAAGGATTTGTAATGCATACCAAAGAATGATGCGAACAATGTTAAAAATTTCTATACAGAAAAGACACAAAAAGATTGAGAATAAATGCATGGGATTGTCAAGAATACACAAATGGTTTTCCTTAGTAGAAAGACTTAAAAAACATTATAGTATAATCTAGATGGGAGTTGTAATTTTAAAAGTTAAAAGTTGGCATTTCCATCTCTTCCCACTTTTAATGTTGGTATGAAAAATGGGTGACAAAAAATAACTCGATTGATGATGCAAATACTTGTGAGTGGTTTGTACATAAGAAGATATATTTATTGAATTGTATAGGCATTGGTAGGCATCCTTGTACTATGTAGAAACACAACAAAAATTATTTGGGAAAAAAGTGAGGCCATATATTTTATTCTTGGCAGTGTATTGTGTATTGACAATCTAGTTCCCAAATGAAGAGCTATCTTGACACAGTGAGAATGGATCTAACAATATTATGGAATTAAATAATTATTTTTTCCTTATCAAATATAAATATTTTTGTGGATGATTATGCTGATTACAATGAATACACAATGGGTAAATATTGGGAGTATAGTTAATGAATGCGTGTGAACCATAATTTATTTATTTGATAAAATATTGATTTTCCTTTATATATTGGGACTACGTCTTCTAATCTAGAACTTCTATAATTTGTGAAGTATTTTTGAAACTGAAAACTTCATGATGATGATTTATTTTATATGTGCTATATATTCTATCTTCTAAGAGATAATTCCCAACTCCCTAGCCTTTAACATTGTAGTTTGTATGAATAAAGATATAAAGTTTATAAAAATCATAACTCAGTATCTACAAAATTATGGGGAGGTTGTACAAGGAAATTTGTACATAAGCATGACCACTTCTCCATAACGACACAACATATATGACAGATGGGGCATTCATCTCTACAAAAGAGCTTCAACCAAAAACTAGCCAAAAGGATATTGATAAGGAATTTGCCTAGAATGACCTATAAGGAAGGTTTTCATGACAACAATTGAACATAAGTGATATTATTTTCCTAATCAACAACTTATTTTTCTGAGGGACACCGAAGCCTTTTTCTAGCTCTTATTAAGATAGGTTCATTGGTTTGAGATCTTACAACTTAGGTGTTTCTATTGAATTAGTTTTCTGATTCAAAGGATCCTTAGAAGTGATTAGTTATGATTCACAATTGATGCTCACAAACATAAATTTAAAATCACTGTGATGCACACACTCACTAGGAAGAGATATTGCCATGACTAGTATTCTAGAACATAGTCTGTCCATGCTGTTGCTAGATCAATATTCGATTTTAGGTACACATTTAGTGATCATCCCAATCATCCTTGGGTACTGTGCTTGAGACTGAATGTTATGAGTCGCCTTGATTAATTATCAGAACATACTTCTCTTTTATATATGTGGTGTGTAGTCTTATAAATTTCTTAACGAGGTTTTAGATAAAAAATAATATATTCTCTATTCCTTGAGCTTTCATGAGATCAAATTCCAGTGTTATATCCCACATATTTAACTTTTTCTTTTTGTAAGTTAGGCTAAAATATATTGAGATCATAAAAGAAACTTTACAGAGGCTATGGGCAGGGATGGAAAGAAGTACTTAGCCAATCCCTGACCTGTAAGTTTTCAAAATAAACCATGTTTGGGGTTGCCTCATGGGAGGAAAATAGCCCCTTAAGAGATTCAAACAGTCTTGATTTACAAAATATTCAGTGACACATATGAAAACAAAATAGTTGAAGTATATCCTGAGAAGACAAAAATCAAAGATGAACCTTGTTATTAAGCAGTCATGGAGTTCCTTTCATCTTCCCCTGTTGCGTGGTTCTCCTCCTCAATTAGGCATCCATATTCTCTTGCAAAGGATTTCTCCTTAGCTGTGGGCACACAAGGAGGCTTCATAGGGGTCGCGTGGAAGATGGGAGAAATATGATACTTGAAATTAGGAAATATGGTCCAAACACCATTCGATTCCATAATCCAAACATTTTTCTCCTCCTCCGCAAGCTCATGGACTGGAAGCGGTTAAATTTTATGGGGTGTTGGAAATTTAGATTACGCAATGGTGGATTTGTTGTGGCCTCTTTTTCCCATTTTCTTCTCCGACAGCTGAACAATCTCCTCTTGAGTGTTGTCATGTGTTTAGGTAGTTGACATGTCATGGCATCCTAGTGAGGATAGCTCATTGGATTCCAGACGCTGGTCCTGGCCACAGTGGGAGTGACCAGAGAGTGCCCCTCTGTAGCTACCCCTAATGGGATTTTGACGTTTGCATAGGGCCATGGAGAGGTTATCGAGCAGAGGATGGGGATTTGTATGTGATACAAGGCAGAGAGAAGGGGTGTGCACAACAAGGGGGAGCGGAGCAGGGAAACTCGCATCAAGGGATCGCACAACAGGGGGGCATGCAATAGGGGGCACGTAGCTAGGGGGATCACAGTGGGGGGCATGCAACAGGGAGGCACACATGGGGAGGGGAGCATATCAAGGGGCACGCAGTAGGGGGCGCGTAACAGGGGGGAGCATTGTAGGGTCAATGCGCAATAGGGGGAGCAATGGCGATGGAGGTGCACGAGGTAGGATGGAGCAGTAGCGAACTGGCGAAAAGAGAATCATCGAAGGAAGATATAGCTTGTAGGACCAGTTGGAGCAGCAATGAAATGGATGATTGAGGAGCCTCTGTGCCTTTTGAAGGCATGAGGCACTGAATTCGAGCGTAGAGGGAGGGAGGGACAATCCAAGTGTGCCTTCATGTGATGCGTGGTGTGTCGAGAGGCCAAGTGTGGTAGAGCAATGACAAAATTAATCAGCGATTTGAGTTTCTGCATCATGTAGGAGCTGGTGTTCCAGTGTGGCATCAAACTAATCATGGGAGGAGTCGTCGTCACTCATTCTGGAGTTTTCACCTGAATACGGGGGAGTTTGATACTTTTGAAGGAGATTGAGGCAACTCTCATGAAGGATTTCATCCTGGATATGATGGAAATTAGAGTGGTAGAGCATTAGATTTCTATCCACTCCTTTGTTGGCCAGGAAATAAGTGACAATGTTTTCCTTTCTACGAACATGATGAAATGTCATGGCATTATGATGTTGCAACAAATGTTCCAGATGATTGAGGTGGTTTTAAAGCCTCCAAATCGTAGATACCTTTGTGGATGAAGAGCCAAGGAGGATGCGAGTTGCAGCTTCGATAATGAGTTGAGAATCTCCTTCCATTTCCAGTGGGAAACAATTGAGCTCAATGGACATGGAGATCCCCTTGATAAGCCCCTCCAATTCTGCTGAGTTGTTGTTATCCCACCCCAAGTTTCCATAATAGATGTGTAAGGGGTTTCCATTGGAGTCTCTGAAGATGTTGCCAAATTCGGCTTCCCTTGGGTTGCCTTTGGAGGCTCCATCAAAGTTGCATTTGAAGAGTCCAGCCAGGGGGGGGGGATTCCAGATTTTAGGAGAGCTGATCCTACCTATACGTGAGGGGAATTTCTCCATGGGGGGTTCAATACTCATATTCCAATTGTTCCAGATGATGTATTCAGTTGTGGTTGTTGGGAAATCATCCTTCCCTTGGTGTGCTAAGGCAAGAGTTTCTTCTAAGTTGCCGAGTAGCTTGGCCCAGATATGTTCTTGAGTTAAAACTGCATCTTTAAATATCCTTCTATTTCATTCTTTCTAGAGGTTCCATGTGAGTAGGCCTAGAATGAGATGCCATAGGTGATTTAAGAGATTTTTGGAATAATGATTGTCCTTCCACCCGCCGATGGTGTTGGTGATGTTGCCCCAGTCTCAGTTGGATCTTTTTCATAGGATCTCAATCCTGACCTAGAGAGTGTTGGATATGGGGAAGAGGTCCAACAAGTGATTGATAGTTTTGATGTCATTCTGGCATATAGGACACCTTTAAGGACCAGCAAATCCACTCTTCACAAGATTATCCCATGTGAGGATGCGCCTTTTGCTTAGCAACCATTAAAAAGTAGCGAATTTGGGCCAGAGCTTAGTTTTCCATATATTTTTCCATAGCTAATTTGAGGGGCCAGGGATTGGAGATTGAATAAGGTGGTAGGCTTCCTTGGTTGAGTAATTTCCCCTTGGAGCATGTCCGCAATGGAGGAGGTCTGGCCCTTGTGGAGTTCTGATTCTTTTTTTTGTTAATTCCTCCCATATATCTTTGTGTTGTTCATTGTTCAAGTCTTCTTGCCATCTATCGATGGGGAACCAATTCATGAATCCTTGAGTTACATCATTAGTCCAAAATTCCTAGACACAATTTTGTTCTCTCACCTGTAAAATCATGCTCCAGATGGGGCGATGGAAGATCGAGGAGAGGCTTGGAATTTGATGCCATGAATCTTCCCAGAAATGGGCTTGAGCATCATCGCAAAATTTCCAAAAACTGTGTGTTTGGATCAGATTTTTATGTTGACTGGATGCATTCCATATTTGGGATCCTCCAAGAGAAATATTGAATCTGATTAGTTCCTCCTTGGGCAAATTTTCGGTATTTTTTGGCCACCCACAAGGTTTCCCAAGGTTTTTGTGGGTATGAGACCCATTTCCACCAAATACTGGTGCCCATGATGGTGTTGCTATGCTCCGGATCTCTTAGGCCAAATCCACCCTGAGTTTTTGGCATACAAACTTCTTTCCATTTGACTAGCGCCCATTTGTGCTTGTCTTTGGATCCACCCTAGAGAAAGGTTCTTTGAAGGTTGCAGATGGCTTTAAGGGCCCATTTAGGTGTAGCCAAAACAAAAAAGAGGTATATGGATAGAGATTGGAGAACATATTTGATTAGAACCAGATGATCAACTATGCTGAGTGAGTGGGGAGTCTAGGTGTAAATTTTGGTCTCCATTTTGTCCAACAGCTCTCTCCAGGATGAGTGTTTGATAGCTGAGTCTATGAGGGGGGGGGGGGGCTGGTGGTTGACTATTTTATCTTGTGGATCTAGTCATAAAAATACAAAATCCAAAAATCCAAATCTCACATATATAATCAAATTTTCACGTGTGATAAATCTCATGAGCTAATAGTTTTCAAGGGCTTACCCTCTTGGAATTAACATAACTTGTCTTCAAGCAATGCCATTTTTATTCTCCATATTTAAGCCTAACTTATGTACTCCATAACATATCTTTGATAGATTGATAATGTTTGGGAAGGATACATTGGAATAATTTTTGTATACCTTCACATACAAGGGTTTCAAGTTTTTCTCCATAGAGTTTTCAGTTACTCCAAACATAACTAATTGTGCAGTATTTAAAGACATTGTTGAAGCATATCTCCGGTTAGAATGTTGTGATAAGGTGTAATAAAAACTTAAAATCCCCACCCCTTTAACCAAACGTTTTCATACTAAGATTATTTTCTCATTGTTCTGTAGTTGATTTCCCATATATTGTTATTATTTGTGATTTAAATTAATTATTTCATGCCTAAAATGATACTTCCCCATGCTTCTAAAATATAATTGTTAAATGCATTGTAGCATTGATATCATTTCTCTTGGTTATTTCTAACTATTTATGTCACATAACACAAACTGATGCAATAATTAGCTAAATACTCTAACCCTTAATGATAAAATATTGCATTTCTATCACTATTTAAAGGCATGTACTATGGGGATTTTTTATCACTATTCATTTTTTCGATGTCACTCTGAATTGTGTTCCATACCCTCCTTCATGATCGCAAGTGAACTCTAAAGACATATCTAAAGGAATTTTTTTAATGTTGATAAGTTTTATTTAAATGTAAGATTAGGAAAATAAGACTCTTGATCTAACTTTCTGAGCATAGTCTATGTGTTCTAAATGTTGATAGTTACACATTCTCACACTCTAATACATTGCATTTTTTAGTGGATTTGAGATCTATTTTAATAACATATCCCACTATATTAACACTTAGAAATAATTACTTTGAATGTCACTGGTTCTCATGGTTATTTCATCAATGTTCACTATAGTGGCTTATTCATGTATAAGAATTACTGCTAGAAGTTTGGCATAACAATATAATTATGGACATTTCAATCTAAAGAACATTGGCTGGACATTGCATATGTGTTCATTAATTTGAAAGAAAACTTGCATAGATGTTATTTTCAGTTTTCAATATATCTATATCTATATATATATATATATAGTTGATAACAATCCTATGGATGCATGAATATCTATATGAAAACAAGTTGAGTCAGTGGCAAAGACAAGGAAATGAAGTTGATTTTGTTGCACATATGTATGTCGAGTATGGTGGATGAGGGCATCCTTGGGATGGACTCAGGAATTTTAGTTAATATTTGGGACTACTTTATTCGATGATTTATGTACTATGATTTTGAACTTTGATTGCGCAATAAAATTTATGAATATGCATGACCATGATATTTGTGTGTGGTTTCCTTGATGATTGTGATTATGGAATTTATTTTCTTTTGCGATGTTGCATTTTTTTATTTTACCTCTTGCATTTATTTTTTATTTTATAATTATCCCTTGATTTACATACTTGGGGGCCTTGGGACAAGATGGTTTGGTGGCAGGAAAGCCACATATTCTTGAGGAAAAGGTAACATGGAACACCATGAGGAAAATTGGCATGAACATGGTAGCATTCATACACAAAAGGAAAACGTTGAGTGGAATGTGATATGATAGCCCAGTAGGGTGGTTGAGTCTAAAGAAATGATCGACAACAACATGATAAAAGGGATTTCTCCTAACCCTAACTTTGTTGACACATGTGATTATATATTGTATACATGATTATGTTATTGCATATGTATATATGGGGATGCCATTTTGATTAAGAGGTTTTTTTAGGAGTCGTTCTTCTAGAAGAATGATGGACTATAATAATTTAATTCAAATATGTATGCACACGATACAACGAGGAAAAGACACTTAGGTGGAATAAGTGCTCTAGACTCATATTGTGTATAAGGTTGAGCTCCAACTAAGTTCTAGATTCCTGTATTGATTCGAGGATGGAGGTACAAGCCTCTAGATGCCCTTATTCTTAGTGTATCTATACATGTCGTACATGTGTAAATGTGTATACATTATACCATGTCATATTTGCATTTGTGTTGTGTGTACATGGCATCATGTTATGTGTACATGATATGTATGGTGCCACACATATATGTATATGTGTCTATTACTATTTTTAGGTCACCTGCTAAGTATTGTTTCTACGTGGAGGTGTTACGGGCAAAGATACCCTAAGGCCTGGGTTGAGGGACCTAATATAGTGGATGGCATATAATCATAAGAAGCACTCTAATTATCAATTTTTATGCTTGAACTAGAAAAATGAGGATTGTAGACCTTACTTGTTTATCCTTCATTTGAGGTTGATCCCGTAGGGTGAAAACCATCTGCTACTCCTCGTGCTCCAGAACCTGCAAATTAGTCAAAACAGAGCACACACAATAGTTTCAAAGCATATATGTCCTAGATGTCAGCATTTTATCATATATAATCTCATAAAGATAACATGAAATAAACCATTCAAGATCATTCAACATGTATAAGAGACACCTATCACATAGACATCAAGAACATGACAATACTTCTTTTATTGATAACATGTACAAAGAAAGTGGGGAAATCACCTCAGATCTACCATGACCTTGAGAAAAACCATCCTCTAGATTTGTTTAGCCCTAGCCTCACAAAGCTTCCTCCATAAATGGTGCACAAAGGATTTCACATAGAATGGGGGTGATCATCACAAGGAAACAAGGGTTTCCTAAACCTGGGAAGTGCAGGATGCACAGGGAAATATAAGACTTGATCAGGGATATAACAGGCTATACTATCAATATTATTCTCTCTCTCCTCCCTTAAGACATTCCATTGAGGTGTATTTATACTTCCTCAAATTGGTTTTTTAGTTGGGGAACAGTTATGCCACGAGATGGGGTAGTCAATTTATGGGAAAAAATGTAAACCCCACCTCTTTAATAGGAGAATTATATGTTTTTTAATATTTTAAATAGCATATGTGGGCCGGCTATGGATGGACCCATGTGTGCACGTGGAAGAAACAGGGCAGAGTCGCGTATGGCTTTTAAAACATTGTTTTTAATAAGTGTGATCAAGTTTGAATGGAAGGGCCGCCCAAGGCCAATGCATAAGTCATAAAGTATATAGAGGTGATAAATTATTCTATAACATATGCTCCCTAATATATGAGGTCAGAAGGGGTACATGATGGCCGAAATGTATTATGTGCATAGAAAGAACCTTGCGAGCACTAGAGAGGACTTCACCAGATTTAAGCCTGTCAAAAACCGGTGATAGAAATCAGAAAGATAGCTCATGTCTCAGGTAGGCATACCCATGATCTATGAAAGAAAATCATGTTTGAATATCAAGTATGGAGTGGATCCAATATGTATACAAGTATAGCTAAACTGTAAAGTACATAATGAATCATTTGATCATTGCTCGAAAGTAAAAGTCAAAATCATGTCCAAGTATCACATATAAAAGACTGATCAATGATGTTGAAAAGATATCTGATCACTGAAGTCACAACTCTATCTCCAAGTACCTAATCATAAGTGGTGGAACAAACGGTACAACACACAACTCGAGTGCCAACATATAAGATGCTACTGTGATGAGACTGCAACATATAAGGGTGGATGTTGCCATTGGCATAAAACTGAAGGAGCTGTCAAAGTGAACCAAAACATGCTGATGCAAACTCGAGGCTTTCACTGATCACCATGGCACAATTATACACAATGGGAATAAATGAGCTGAGGTCGACCATGTGAGAATTTTTTTGATTATCAGTCATTGATGTATACAGTTAACAAACACGAGACAATTCACTGATAATGAAAATGAGCATCAAGGTGGCCCTGTACAATCTAACAAGTGCGAATAAATGAGTTGAAGTTGAACACTTGAGAGAATCTACCAATCAAGAGACATTTATGTATTGTCACTGTCGATAGTGAAGGAGTCTGACACTGATGACTACAAAACCTAAGGTACTGAAAAAAGGACTCGAGACCTTATTCCCAAAGCAATGAGTCAGAGTCTGTTAGGCCTCCGTAGTTTGCAAGATTGGCTAGTACAAACGCTGCAGAGCCTACATCAAAACCGCTTTGGAATCTGAGGACCTAGCCATCCTAGATTCAGAGAGGGATCTCTCTATGTAGATGTTCAAAAATTATGATCTTTAAGTTCTGTGATATGATATTAGGCTAGTTATGAAGAACAAGGGTTGTTGTTTTGTTTGGTTGGGAAAGGATGTAATGAAGATGAAGGAAGCCTATATGAAGGGTGAAGGTGTGAGTAGGTGAAGGAATGGTTCAGCTAATAAGGTAGGCAAAGAGCAACATCAATCCATTGGGATATGGAGTCATAAGAGGATTTAATTGCACAACAAAGTTCAAGAGTGGTCCATGGGGCAAGTCAAATATGTCAAAGGATCTCTTTAAGTTGATATTATGCAATGAAACAATAAGAATGAAGTGAGGAAATCAAACATATGAAGAAACAAAGAGAAGCCTAAGATCAAGTAAGTACTTTGAAACTATCCTGCTTTTGGCATGCACTTAAGGAAAGACACAAAAGTAATCTAAGATCAGGTAAGTACTTTTGAACTAGCTTGCTTTTGATATACTTTGAAGAGAAAACATTTAAAAACAAAGAATAGCTTAAGATCAAGTAAAGACTTTTAACTTAGCCTTCTTTCATCATATTCAAAGGGAAAACATTCATGATAAACACAAAGGTATTCTAAGATCAAGTAAGTACTTTGAAACTAGCTTGCTTTCAACATACTCTTAAGGGAATTTTTCAAAGCAACTGTTGGAGATAAACTAGAGGATAGGGCTAGCCATAAACTTCTCTAGCTCAGCTTTAATTAGAAAACTTCTTAAGAACTTTCAAAGATAAAATCTCAAGTTGTACTCAGGAAATATGGGCTTACCAACACTTCACTGGTTATACTCTGTTGAATTATCTTTAAATAAACAATCAATAGAAAACATAAAGGATAAATATTTTCAGTGAGATTTAGGGTACTTCAGAAGTAAATCCTAATCTATATTTGTTGTTCTTTATCAGAGAAAAGTGGACGGAATGGGAACAAAAAGAAAATAACATTTTATAGTGAGAAACACATCACCATTGACATAGATCAGGATCCCATAAATCAGCTATTTGTATTTGATGTTCAAACCAGTTACAATCATCAAGTCTAGTGAGTACCTACAACTACAAACTTCTCATCTTAGCTTATGTGTCTTCAATTACAAATAGGGCTATAGAAGCTTCAAAATCTATTTACATGCAATAGTTATCTAGAGACCAACCTCTATACTGTCTTCTACAGAAGTATTCATAGAAGAAGGAGGAGGTGGAGTGAGAGAGGGGTTCATTTGTTCAATTAATACAGAGTAATGGTGTATTGACCTTCGGGAGGTTAAAGGGAGAATATTTCGAGTGCTCATCTCTGTTTTAATGATTTTACATTAAATTTCATCAACCTTAGTTACTATTGTTGACTATGGGGGTTTTGGTAGGCTGATCATAAAGTCTGAGCTATCTTTGGAAAAAGATCTCTGACTGGTCATTCATTTTGTATTCTTTTGCGGAGATAAATCTACGGGTGTCATTTGAAGAGTAATAGCCTTGATGAGATGGCATGCAGAGGGTCTTTTGTTGATCTTTCTTCTTCTGTGGCTTTATCTTTATCTATCGGGTTAAGCTCTTTTGATATTCAGTCTTTATGCATTAACCCTTTAGCTTTATTGGCTCATTGATACTCCTTAATCCTTCATCACTGCATTTGGTGGTGTACAGGTGTATGGGTGAGTCGAGGGTTTCATGGTATAACCAATGCTCATGAGGCACAGGTCAAACCATGATTTTGAATCCTGTGGATTCCCTTTTCTACATGAATACTGGCCTGAGGATCATCATCCTTGGCCCTTGGTCACCTTATCATGACTATGGGATAGCTTTACAACTCATCTTCCATGAAACTTGCAACATAAAACAAACGTTTAGATAAATCCTGCGTTTAGAGTTTAAACTGATTTCAAAGGCTAGGCAGAGCAGAGGAGAGATGCAGAGGAGGGGTAATTATGCAAGCGGAGGGGTTCTGCAGGAAAAACGGGTGAAAATGTAGTTTAAAATGTATTTGGCGCGATCTAGGCGAAAAGTGGTTTTTGCAATACCATGAGTGGTTATCGCACGATGAAAAGGCGGTAAGTGGTTTTGCTCGGAGGCAATGCGATTCCATTCATCGCTCGCCATGTGGCTTTTGGAAAACTGCCGGTATCGCATTATTTTGGAGCGTTAAACCCCGAGAGAAAAAATTATGTGATATGCGTGCCTAACCGTCGGATGGGGGAGGACATGTTAGTCATCAGTATTTTTCACTTGTTGGTGATGACTAAATCCATAGCTGAGTTTTCTAGAAGCTGATCTCCATATGTCAATTTTTCATCTAGAAAACCCTCATAAAACTTTTTTGCCTTCCTACTTTTCAGTCCGCCCATGTCAAGGTGAAACCTCATTATCACAATCCTACCTAACCTCAGCCATACTAGTCTGCCCATCAGCTCTAAAAAGACAATCCAAATTTGTTCAAAAAACCTCCCCTAAGTTAGGAAGTGGCGCTTTAAGACATTTCTCCTTTGGCAAACTGTCCAAGAGCCAAAAAGCCTTCATCTGCTATAGACCAATCATAACAGACCTCCTACTCTGCTAATCAAGTTGATCACAGCCCTAGGTCACGCCACTAATGCACCCTTAAGTCTCAGCAATACACAGACCATATTCTCAAGCTGATTTTAGGTGTTTTACAGTGTTTAATGGATTTTACAAGGACAAGAGACATGTCAGCATCTCAGAAAGCTATTTTCAGCTCCACATGAGAAGACAACTGCTTCTCAATGTGATCATAAGCCTGAGATGCATCTACAGGGCAAAGAGTCACTCATCAAACTCTTGCAACCTCATTCAGCCTGAAAAGACAGCAGAATAAAAAACAACACTGTCAAGAGGCTGTTGATAAGTCATGGCTAGGAACCTCCTTCATCTATAAGCAGAGGGTTAAGGCGCCTCCTTCATCCATAAGTAGAGGGCGATGGCCAAAGTTTGACTTGAAGAATTGAAATCTAACTGTAAGGCAAACTTGTCTTTAATAAACAGTGAAACAATAAATAGGGTTTTCTGAAGAAAAATGATGATTGCAGGTAGAGGTGAAAGCAGTGATGTTTTCAAATTTGTTTGCTTGCCATCATACATAAGAAGAACCCTTGTCAGGCATGCTCATCAAATATCATCAGACATATCGCCAAGTAAAAGGCCTCCTTCATTCATAAGTAGAGGGCCAGGGCATTAACTATCTTCAAGGTGTGATTGATCAAAGATGAGTGCTAAGAAACAGTAAAGGATAACTAAACAAAGAAGCAAGGTAAGAGACCAAAAGGAAAGCAGGGGTACCACTACAATCCAATGGTTCAAGCTTATCTCTTAAACAAGGTTTTGACAAAAGACAGTCCACAGCTCCTACAAAATATATTTTGAACAGTGGTGATAAAGCAGGTCATTGCACAGGCGAAAGGACATGATAATGATTATGTTTAAAAAGATACTCAGCTTCCTGATGCATAAGAGAATGTCTCTCAAACCGCTCATCACAGTGGACAAAAGGCAAAGTATATTTAGGATTTCCAAAGGAGGTATGCTCTTATAGAAGAAGACCAAATTACCTTGCTGATATATTTTGAGCAGAGGAGAGATGTTAAACAATTCTCCATTTGGATGAACAGAGATGGGTAGACCATGAGCAAATGCAACTGCATCATTGTACCCAAAGGCAGAAAAGGAAATTTAAAGGACACCCAACAGTCAAGTCATTTCACAGTAGGGCATCTTTTCCTCCAAAGAAGATAGAGCATACATTTTAAATTCAAAGGTCAAAAGGGGAAAATCTATCGCCTTGCAGAATGGCAGAGGATGCTTCATCAAACTTTGGGTGTTGTTGAGTGGATTCTCCATGTTGAAAATATCATTAAAGACAGCAGTGGCAGAGTTTCCTGTTTTAGAAAGCACAGTGAAGATGCAGTAGGAGAATTTTGGAAAGTCCTAAACAAAACCTTTTCCATCTAGACAAAGGTCCTTACTGTGTTCCTTCTTCAAATATCCAACTCCACTCTGTTGAAGATTGGTGCCAAGAGGGCGTGAAAGTATTTCATGGGCCTCCAAAAAACCCTAAAAAAGGAAATGTTGAAGGGAGTTTGCTTTTTCGGCTATAAAAGAGTTATTAACAATAGACAAGACTTCATTTGCATTTTAAAACACAAGTAGCATTCGCGCCTAGCCATCCACTGAAGAAACAAGAAGATTTCAAGAAAAAAAGCAGAGTTTTGGAGGCTTTAAGCCTGTGCGTCACACCTAGAAAAGCGCGCGGCGCGCCTAGAACGAGTTTTACAAAGGGTTATAACTACGACACGGCGTGCCTATAGTGGCACGCGGCGCGCCTGTGCGCGTTGGTCCTGTCAGCCCGACAGGGACCCGACACCAACTCCTGCGCAGCGCTCTTTCACACAAACGCGCCGCGCATATGCCAAAATGTTAAAACACTTCCAAAGTTATTTCAAAGCTGCTCAAACGTGTCTATGAGGTTTGCCATCCATTTGTAAAGGTTTTCTATATACCTATTTGCTCCTATCTAAACTACTAGGATAGGTTAGAGAGATGAAACCCATGATAAAAAACCACGGCTTTGAGTTGTTTAAAGAGAGGTATGTTTTTTAAAATTCGAGACTGGCTGTGGATGTTATTGCTAGAAGAGAAACAATAAGAATGATGGGATCCTGTTGGTGTTCAAAAAGCCCAGAAGCTGCCCTCAAAGAAATATTAAAAGTTAGAGGCACTATTTCAAAGCAGGAAAACAGAGTTTGGAAAATGAAAACAGTGAGCCTAGTTTCATATAACAGTGATTATTATTAAGTGTTTTCTCATTTCAAAATGTTTTCCTTAGTGTGGTAAAAGGCAAAGACAATGTTTCTCTTTTGTTTCATAAGGCAGAAGTAGTGTATAAAGCTGTAACTCGCCATTTGGAGGTATTGTCAAACTTTGTATGAAGAATAGTGAACACAAGGGCAATGTTTTGGTTAAGAGGAGTTTTGTTGTTTAAACTGCTACAGGTCTTTAGTGCCCACATTAGAAACACCTAGTGCCATGTGACCTTACACTAACACAGTGACTCTTTGACTATATGTATCTTTTGATGACTGTGTGCATGTTATTAAGATTATTGGTGAGTGGCATACAAAAGAAGAAAGGCAATGTTTCATGAGCAGCAAACTGAAGATGAGGGGCAACAACATGACAGTGGTGAAGATGATCAGCAGCAGGAACCAGAGGAAGAGAGTGCTGAACAGCAGCAACTTAGCAGTTTGAGCAGCAGCATAAGGATGATGATCAAGGATAGCAGTTTCAAGAAGAAAAGGAATAAAGACACCTTTAAACTTGGATTTTGGGCCCAAGCTTCAGAACATGTTGCCAAGGACCCTTGAGGGTCATGCACACCAATTTTGGGCACATTTTGACAATTTTGAGTTTTTCGTCAAAACTCATGAAATTTTCCATTTCATTTTGGGGATTCGTCAAAGGAGGAGAATGGTATCATTGGATGCCATAATTTCATGAGCACACCCTCAGCGATTTTCAGAACATTTGGAGATCATTTTTCCCCTAAAAACGGCGAAAAATGCTCACTTTTTGCACACTCTGCCCGGTCTATTAGAAGACTGCAATTTTATAGCTTTTTACACACAGGTGTAGATTTGGAGGACTTCCAGGAATTAGATCTAGAAAATTTCAGTTTTTCCAGAAATTAGACACTCAGAGCTTTCTAACGAGCTATCATGAGCCTCGTTTCAACACCAGGAAGGCTGTCAAATGTTTCCGGAAAGTTAGGGGACCTTTTGCTGATGAAAATTTGAAGTATTTTTGTAATTTTTGAACCTTAAAAAACTGATATTTCCTCATGTGCGTTTAGCTATTTTTACACATGAGAAGTGATGCAAAGTCAATATATTTCCCATTTTTAGCATTTTTTAGATATTTTATGAGATATTTTTGTGCCTTGGGCTTTTCAAAGCCTCAAGGACAAAATTAGATATTTTGATTAGGCCAATGGGATAGCTAGTTGAACCATGAGGTTTTCCTCACTTGAGCCTATATATTCCAAAGGCTTCATTGTAAAATAGAGGCTGAACTTGATGATAGAAGTAATATATGGTCATATAAGCTTTGGAAGAAATACTTGTCTTACGCTCTTGGATAGTCTCTTGGATGTGCTTGGATGATGAATAGAGGATTGTTGTTGGATTCCATGACTTGGTAGAATGGTATAGTGTCTCTTTATTTGTTTTGTCTTCTAGAGGATTGTTGTTGGATTCCATGACTTGGTAGAATGGTATAGTGTCTCTTTCTTTGTTTTGTCTTCTAGTTTTCATTCACAAACACATGTTTCTTGCTTGCTATAGATCAGTAGAGAACAAATTTGGGACATGCCCTTGGAGGCACCCCAAATTTCCTGTTTCTTCATAGCTTTCATGTTTTCTTCTTCCTTAGTCATATTAAAGAATTCTTAATTTCTCTTTAGTAACTTGAGGATATTGTTGCTAGTTTCATTCAAAGTTCTATGCATGCTAAGTTTGATTTACGGTACGCCCTGCTTACCAATGGCTAGCCATAGTTCCATCCATGAAATTTCTCTTTGACTGATTAGATTATCATTTTGTTGAACCAAGGAGGCCTAGTTTCGATCTAGCCGTTTTCCTAAAACTAGGAAATCTTGTTTGTCAAAGTGCCAAATAACTTGAAATACTGTGTTTAGGCATTTGGGCATAGTGTATTGAGTTGTTAGTATGTCTTAAGTGTTTTCCCTAAAGTCTGATAGCCATTTCCCAAAGTTAGAGGGTCATATACTTCTATGCATGGCTTGAATGTTTATTTCTATGTATTGATTAGCTTATAGCTACATTTCTCATGATTAATGGTTTTCCCTACCATGTTTATGTCAGCTATTAAACTAGTTATGCTTGAAATCCTTTGTTGTTCCCAAACTTGATGTTCATTTTGTTCCATTTTGCCTAAAGATCCTTTCTACCTCGAACCAAATCGGCCCTTCAACAGCCTCGAATCACCGTCTGATAGCTTTCTTGACCGTTTCGACCCCATAGCGCAGTTAATCTAACATTATTTTTACCTATCTTATATCTTTGATCAGTTTCATCCCTCACAACCTAAAAACCAAAATGAAAAAAATTACTTCATAACTAGCCTAAAATCAGAACACAATAAGCAAAAACACAGATATCTTTTGCACAAATAGAGAGAGCCCTCTCTGAGTCCAGGAAGGCTAGGTCCTTGGGCTCCAAAGATTGGTTTGATGTTACATTGTCATTTGGTTTTCCAATAAGCCAAATCACAGGACACTAACAGGACAGATCTGACAGTGCGAGTTGAATACGATGAATAAGTTGCACGGGGAGAAGTGAAAGTGGAGGACAGGTGGTAGTGTAAGATTGGGCGGACGTTATATAATGTGGATGGTGGGCCTCGGCAGGACTGGGTCATTGGGTTAGATGAGGATCGTTCGATCAAATGGATCTATGATAGAGATTGCATCAGGGCATCGTTATCGAAGGTTGCAAAGGATGGGGGAATTTGGTCACAAAGGATGTGATGATGGAAGGGCCGTCGGATCTGGGCGAACGGATGACCAGGATGAAATCGGGGATTGGTGAGGAGAGATGCCAGGGTAAAATTCGACAGGGAAACTATGATATGATAAGCGACAGCTGTTGATCTTTAAAGATCAACGGTTGGGATCTTAGCAGGGGATTGTTTATCGGAGCAGCTAGAATATGAGGAAAAATACATGTTTTTCATGGAAGTGCCGATGCAATGAGGGCCGAGTTTAGGTCTAGGGCATGGTCCTATGCAGAAATGTATGAATAGGGTGGAAAGATAAGGGCTTATCGCAACGGGGGAGAAATTGTAAAGAAAGCGGGTCTGTAACAAGAAAGGCTGATGCGATGAAGGGGTTAAAGGTCTTTGGCACTCAGTTGCAGGGCCAAGTTATATGGTGGAGGGGCCAGGGCTTAAACCCGAAAAAGGGGCTTAAGGCCTGTGAGTCTAAAAAGGGAATTTTTGAGGTAAAAAGAGGGTTTTGTAGGGGTTTTTTTGGGTTCCGATAAACAAAATAGGAGTTCTTAAACAATCAAGAGGGATTTTTATGGGTTAAAAAGGGATTTGGAAGGTTCCCTTTGGGATTAATGAGGAAAAATGAAGAGAGAAGGGGATTTTTCAGAGGTAAATGGAGGATAAAAAGGGCTAATGTGAGTGAATGAAATGATGAAAGAGGGGTTATTTAGGGAACAATTTTGCAGGGGGCAGTAGGTTTAACTTGGTTTACTTTATAATGAAATAACAGTGAAGATTACTTGCAAGGTATAAACAGTACAAGAAGACTTCAAGAATGAGTAGTTTTTCATGAAAACAATCTCTTGAAGGCTTAGGACTTATTCTTAGCCATCATTTGCTCGATCAAAAAATTTACTGATGGCTAACAGTGGCTCCACTTGGGGTTGGCAGCTCCTTGGAGGTGTCAAGAATCTTCAGAATTTGATCTCTGGGATGTAGACTTGTGCCTTTATCCATTGATAGCTTCTTTTTCTTTGATCATGTAGCTTTGAAAAATGATCAATATTTTTATCACATAGAATTATTTCTCAAACAACTACCTACACAGCCTTCTTCCTAACATTTTTTCTTTAGTAGGTGCATTTGGACTTGCAGACCCTGAACATCAAAATTTTATTCTTTCTAAAGCAGGAAAAAATAATCTAAGTCTACCCTTATTTCTTCCATGAGTTCAGATTAGACTGTTGAACTCATAAATTCTCTACCTAAGCTATTATCTGCTAGGATTAGACTATCTGGTATATTTCATTCTCTATCCTCTAAAACAAAAATTGAAAACATAGTCAAATCATGATTAGGCTATCTGATTTGCTGTGGGTCCATGGCATAAAAAACAAGCTGCACACAGACTTTATTTTTCAGAAATTTAAAACAAAATATGAAGGCTTGAAATCTGGAAAATATAAAACATCTTTCATCCTTTCTTTCAGCTCTGATTTGATCTTTTTGGAGCTAATTTTATTTTCTCTTGGTTCAGATTTTGAGCATATTAGAACCAATCTTTCGTCAACCTTATAGTTTCAAGTTTTTAGCTCGTTTGAACCATTGTTTTTCTATCCTAGTTTGTTCTACTTGATAAGCCACATTTAAACAGTTTGAGAAATTTTCTTCACTAAGCTATCAACAGATAATTAAAATCTATCTTAGTCAGGAGTAGGTTGTATGACTAAAATAGCAGTGTTGTTTTTGGTAGTGGCGTTTAAGCTTGCACACTTTCAAATTTTCTTTTCTTTTTGGTATGGGGTTGTACCTTTCTTGTTTTATTTTTGCCCTCTTTTCCTTTTTATTGTTTTTGTCTATTCTCTTTCTTTGAATTGAAAAATATTGTTATGTACAATGAATAAAAAGCTTTGAAAGTAAAATATCAGTCAACAAAAATAATGTTTGAGAACCCTCCCATTAACAGGACCTCCAAAGTATTCAGCTTCATCCAATTTTTTTAGAAAAATGCATTGTTTCCAATAGCAGATTGGATAAGATAAGGGCCTTGCCATAAGTTATCAAATTTTCCATGTTTACCCTTATCTTCTCTTCTTGAATCCCATTTCAAAACTTTATCACCAATTTTGAAATCACTTGCCTTAGTTCTTTTGTCAAATAGCTTCTTGATGTTTTCTTGTAGTTGATGTGCTCTAACGTATACTTCCTCTCTGGTTTGTTGTAGATGTATAGTCTGGTTTATTCTTCTTGTTACATCATCATCTTCAGACTGTACTTCCTGAATCGGCTTCATGACTAGCACCCCTAAACTGGTTGGAAATATTGCATCAATTCCATAAACTAGCTGGTAGGGAGACATTCCAATGGATTTTTTAATGGTTAGTCTGTCTGCCCATAAAGCGTGTACTAGCTTATTGTGTCATGATTTTTTTTTATCTTCCAACAACTTCTTAATAATATTAACTAGAATTTTATTTGATGATTCTGCAAGCCCATTACCTTGAGGGTAATAAGCTGTGGAATGACCCAATATGATCTAATACCTATGACAAAATTCTACCATCTTCTTAGACCCAAATGCAGCAGCATTATCAGTGATGATCTTTCTAAGACAACCAAATCTGGATAATATATGGTTTTCAAGGAATGAAATGATAACTGAATCTGTGGCATTCCTAGAGGGGATGGCTTCTATCCACTTGGTAAAATAGTCTGTTGCTGTGAGAATCCATCTATGTTGGGCAGATGAGGGAGGATGGATTTCCCCAATGAAGTCTAGACCCCACTGTTGAAAAGGAGCTTCAACAGTGATTGGTTGCAGGGGTAAGGGAATAAGTTTCCTTTTGCCTTCAAAGATTTGGCATTTGTGACAGGTAATAATCATCTTATGGACATCTTGAAAGAGAGTGGGCCAGTAGTAACCAGCTCTAAGGATTTTGTTGGCAGTTGATTTCCAGTAGAGGTGGCCTCCACATTCTCCTTCATGAAACTCATGCTTGATCTTATCTGTATCATTCTTAGGAAAAAATTTAAGCAATAACCCACTAGAATTTTTCCAATATAAACATTTATCTAAAATGCAGTAATTTACAGCTTTTAGCTTTAAGAATCTTGCCTTTTTTTTAGACAAACCAGGAGGAGCATTGAGGTTGAGAAAAACATACAAAATGTTAGCATACCAAGATGAATTTAGAAAATGGTCTCCAATAACTGGAGTGAAACACTCCTCCTGTTCATCTAATGCATTAAAGATGTTTATATCAAGAGCTTGGAAGTTAGATTCAGCCATTAGTCTTGCTAGTCCTTAACCCTTTATGAGTTTAGTGGGCTTGATTTCTAAGTCATATTCTAAAATTACAACAATCCACTTTTCTCTCTTGCCATCTGGATCTTGGGTCAATATGTCTTTCACCACTAAATGAGGCAAAAATGATATGATGTGGGAACATAGAATGTAATCTCTGAAGTCTTTTAAGGCTTTGACTAAGGCAAAGGCTTGTCTTTCCATTATGTTTTACTTCAGAGGTGCATCTCTTAATGCCTTGCTGAAAAATGTGATGAGCTGCTTTTGTCCATTCAAATTTTTCTGTAATAGGACAACAGCTACTGTGTGTTCTGATGCAAATGAAAAAATGAAGAAATCCTTTGAAAAATCAGGACTAATAAGAACTGGTGTTTTGGTGAGTGTTTTTTTTACCAGTTCAAATGATTTCTTTGCTTATAAGGTCCATTTAACTCCTTCTTCCTTTTTAAGAATGTTTGTTATGTTTCTGAGAAGTTCAGCTAGGTTCGGTATGAACCTTCTCAAGAAATTAATCTTTTTGATGAAAGATTGAAGTTCCTTGATGTTTCTAGGATGGCTGATTTGCAATATGCCATCGATCCTCTTTGGATCTATCCTTATTCATTTTTCTGATATGATATGTCCAAGAAGTCTACCTTCTTGGAGACCAAACAATGTTTTCTTTGGGTTTAAGGACAGTCCAAATTTCCTGCATTTTTCAAGGACCTTTCTCAAGTGTATTAGGTGTTCTTCGTCTGTTTTAGAATAAATAGTTATATCATCAAGGTAAATCACAATGAAGTAACCTATTTCTTCTGAAAATGCAATATCCATGTCTCTCTGAAATGTGGCACCAGCATGCATTAAACCAAAAGGCATTTTCAAATACATGAAAGTGCCCTAGGGTGTAGTAAAGGCTATTTTAATTTGATCATCAGGATGTACCAAAATCTGATTGTATCCTGAGAAGCCATCTAGCAAAGAAATTCTTTTAGAACCAAATACCTTTTGTAAAATATGATCCATTTTGGGCAAAAGATAGTTGTCCTTCAGTGAGGCTTTGTCTAAGTTTCTAAAATCAATGCAAAGCCTTATCTCTCCTATTTTCTTCCTCACTAATACAAGATTAGACACCCACTCTGAGTATCTAATAGGGACAATAATTCCAGCTTCATACATTTTTTTAATTTCTTTTTCTACCAGAGGTAATTGAACAAGGTTGATTCTACGCAATTTCTATTTAAAAGGTTTCTTATTTTCCTTGAGGGGTATCTTATGCTGAATTATTTATGTATCATAGGACTTTATATCTTCACAGCTCCATGCAAAAACATCAGAAAATTATGTAAAAATATCAATATATTTTAGTTTTTTGTGAGCTAGAAAAGTTTTAGATAGTTTAATCATTTTGGGCTTTCCTTCACTGCCTATGTTGCATTCTTCCACTTCGGTTTCTATGGGTTCCAGCTTTGGCTTCTTGGCCACATCATTCAAATCAAATAATTCTTCCAAGGGGACTAGACCTTTTGGAAAGCTTTGGTCTTTAGATTGTAGCACTTCTAAGTCTTCATTTTTTAAATCTGTGCTATTCTCTGTTTTATGATTGGGTTCATAGGTTAACAGGTTTATTTCAGAAATCTTGGGAGATTTTTCTTCTTCAACAAGTGGGTTTTCTTCAATAGGATAGTCTTTATCATAATCTAAATCTGAGCTTGATGCTTCAAATTCATTTTTGGATTGTAGGAAGTCTTCTATTTGTTTATCTCCATCAAAAACTTGCCAGTATTTTTCATTGTTTGGGACAACTGGTCTAAATTTGACTTGGGTGGTGCATTGCTTGGTTTCATAAGGTGTAAGACAAGTTCTAGCAGCGAAGGCTAAACCATTGGTAAGGATACTTTGGTTTCTTGGGACATAGATAAGTTGGAATTCCTCAATTTTTTTTAATAAGTCCATGACATCATTTCTATAGGCTCGAAGTCTGGGATGTTTGACACTATATTCCCCATTCACTTGCCTAATAATCAACTCTGAATCCCCATGAAATTTTATTCTTTTTTCCCCTAATTTCTTCAATAAATGCAGGCCTAAAAGGAGGGCTTCATGCTCCGCTATGTTGTTAGTACATTGGAAGTTTAACCTGTAGGAATGCCCCTCAGCATGATTACTTTGAGTGTTGTGTAACCATATGCCCGCTCCTGCATCATTCTTAGTGCAAGACCCATCAAAATTCATGCTCCAGAGAGGACTGTCTTCATATTTATGATCCATTTCATTGTTGTCCTCTCCACATTGTTCATCATTCTGTTTTGTACAAGGGTCTGCATTACATTTTTCTGAGTTTTGTTCCTCAAATTTTTCAATGTTTTGAGGTTTTACTTCTTGATTTTCATGATCTGTGTTATTTATATGACTATATTGGACCTCAAGACTTTTAAGATGTTTGCTGTAAATTTCTAAATCAGCCAACTGTTTTTTAATTTCCCCTTTATTCTCCTCCCCATCAATGGCTGTAGCTATGTTTGAAAGTGAAGTGATCACAACATTTGATGTTTTTTCACTCATTAGTTCTTGCTCTTTTGGAATATCATCATTAAAAATAATGAAAGAGTCAAGGTCAGTATGGATGGAATAGAAAGGAGAATTCTCTGGTCTTTCTTGGTTACTCACCATATATTTCATGTGTGTTTCCCTATAGAATCTTCTAGGTTGACTGAAGACAGGGATGGTGGCATAAGTCATATCCATCTGCATTGTGCCTTGTAACTTAGCACCCCATGATCTAGAAAGAAGCATGCCATACTTGGGGGTATATCAACCACTACAATGTCAATCACTAAACTCGTGGTTGGTATTTGAGCTATGTTAACACACAGATCCTTTATTAGGCCTAGGCATCTCACCCTACTTGAATCAAAGGAATATAAATCTTTGTAGGGTATAGTTACCTCTAAGCCTAACCTTTCCATTATCACCTTGGGCATGAGGTTGTGTGATGCTCCTAAATCAAGCATGGCATTGTGAAAGATATTTTCATGAATGTTTAAACTGATGTAAAAAGGAGGGGTTGTTCCTTCTTGAAACTTTCCTTCAATTTTCGGTCCAAAAATTAGCTTTTGGGTATCATCATTTAAGTTAATTGTGTCATGAACATCTTCTATGTTTAAAGCCTTCAAAATCTAATGTCTATATACATTTTGAGTGACTAATTCAGTGAGTGGGACAGAGATTTTGATTTTGGATATCTCATTTTCTAGGCTGAAGGGGATCTGGTTTTTCAACATGTTTAGTTTAGCCTTTTTAGTCACTATTTCATTAGCAAAATCAACTTGCTGATTTTTATTATTTATAGCAGTTAGAATGGTTTTCTTAGGAGCATTAGCTGAGGTGCTAGTGATACTGGGATTAATACTCTGTTTTTCATTGGTTTGAGCATTTTTCCCTTTGTTTAAATCAGAATTTACAGCCACTGTTTTGTGATTTTCAACTGTCTTTTTGGGTGTATTTTCTGGGATGTTTTTGGCAGATTTATCAGAGATCTTGTTCCTAGGAGTTTCTTGATTCTTCTTACTTCTGAGGTCATATTTCTTAGGTGATCCTATGATGGAATTTTCATATTACTGTTCATAGTAATCGGTTTGTGGTATTCTGTCATCGTAAGGTGTATATAGACCATGTTTTGTTTCATAAATGAGATCAGAATCCTCATTACCTACTCCCAACATATTCATGTTGTCATCCTCTATTTATTCATTTATCTCTTCATCCACATTAACATAATTTTCTTGGAAAGGAGGTTCGAACTGTTGATCATTTTCCCTCTGTCTATTTTGAGGTTGATTTCTCCTAAAGTTCTGATTTTGATTTTGAGATTGATTTCTGTTTTGGGGAGCTGATTGATTTTATCTAGATTGTGCTCTCTCAAGTATGCTCATTTTCTTCATCATTTCCTCCATCATTCTTTCCATTTTTAAGCCAGATGTGGAGGGTGCACTTTCCTCCCTAAATGATACTTTCTTTTCATTCCTCATCCTAGCTCTTTTCTCGATCAGATTCACTTCCACAACAAGAGCTCCCTTCTGCATGTCTTCTAAAGTCAAGGGGTCTCCTTCTCTTAGCTGATAGTCCATTTCAAGATCAAATCATTCAGGAAATTTGGCCAAGGCTGAGCCTTGTGGAGGTTTCAATTCTGGGGGTAGGGCATTATAAACACTATTGAGTATAGTGCAATAATTTTTAACACTTTCCCCAATGTTTCTTTTGAGGTTGTTGTAATCTGAAAGTATTTGGACAGGGATTTTTCTAACTTCCCATTTGTTTATGAATGATTGATGGAGAGCTTGGAGATCATTAATACTATGAGGGGTTAAGCCTTTGAACCATTTTATTGCTTCTCCCCCTAGACTTTGAGAAAATAATTTGAGTTTGACAGTTTCATCGTCTATCTCATTTCTATCAAAATAGTCATTCATCTTGTCTGCATGTTGTGAAGTAGTAGTAGCACCACTTGTTGGCAATATGATGCTGAGTGTTGTACTTGATGGCAACCCACTTGATGAAGATGATGGCAACCTACTTGATGAAGTTGTGCTTGATAGAATATGTCTTGATGAACTTGTCAAATGATGTATCTACAGTGAGTACAAAAGGTAATGAAGAAAGGAATTCAGTATGTGCTAGATCTATGATGAAAAGAGTATGTGTCAAGGAATACGCGGATTTGTCTAAGAGAAGTCACGTATGCACGTGGGAAATAACGTGCCAAGTCGCGTATGGGAAAAAAGCGTCAAAGTGTAAAACCAGGGTAACCACCATGGTATTGAATTCATTGTATTGAGGTAATGATTCGTCTGAGGTGATCCTCCCGCCAGAATACCACATCGAGCACAGGTGGTTTGACCCATGGTATTGATAAAGGGTAAACCTATATAAGGAGAAGAAATTCATTGTGCAAAGGTAGTGTAGGTGTCTGCGCTTTAATGAATACTTCACTCTAAATTATATCTGCATGGTGGAACTTTGCTCTTAATTGATAGATCTGATTCTATAATGTATCTATGAACATCATGAAGGTTCAAGATCTCTAGATCTTGAAATGGTGAAACTCTTGGATGATCTGAAAAGAAGTGATGAAGTCCTGGCGCAAATCTATTGAAGAAGTTGAAGAAATCTGGGTAAGTTCATAGATCTAGTCTGTTCTGAAAAGTTTATCTTTTATAGATCTATACGCATGTTCGCTTCACTGAAGGCGCGTATATACGCGGATCTATTTCAACAAAGGCGCGTATGACCTGTTAGGGTTTGTCTGAAAAGTTGCACGAATGTATACGCAGGTTGTCTTTAGTGAAAGCGCGTATATACGCGGATCCATCTAAAGAAAAGCGTGTATGATATCTGAACTGATGGTTGCTCAAAGTTGAATGTGTTTTTGCATACTTATTCTGAAGTTTGGGTTATCTCTGATATACTGATTACAGTGGTTTCACTGTTCGGTTTGGAAGCATTGGGAAAAGTATGTTTGTTGATAAGTGAAGGGTAGTGTTGGAGCTGTTTGATCCAGTTTGAAAATTGATGAAATGTGGTCTGCAGTGGATCTGAGGGTTGAAGCCTTCATTCTGATAATAGAAGCTTACTGTCAGCAGAGGTTGGCGCTAATATCAGGGGGTAGTAGCTCCCTTCCAGGTGAGACTGGTAAACGAGAGCAGGGGGTTGAAGCTCCCTTCCAGGTGAGGTTGGTAAACGAGAGAAGGTTGTAGCCTTCTGCAGGTGGGTGCCTACGTGTTGGTATAAGTCTGCACCAGTACATAATTGTAAGAAGTTTTCCTCTATAATAAAATACTGAAGGCTGAGACAACGACAGCGGTGGTTTTCTCCCGACTTGGGTTTCCACCTAAAAATCATGGTGTTCATGTGTGATTCTTTTGTGTGATGTTTCATTTTGTTATTACTGCACATGTCTACTACTATATAAACATCTGATGAATGAACACATGCAAGGATCTAAGTGTTAATTAATATCTCTGTGCATATGCTTGTTCAGTAAAGGGTATCTGCGTATATACGCGAGTCTGGTTTAGTAAAGTAGCGTATGGGTTATTAAAGAATGAAAAAAGTAAAAATATCTTAGTAAATCCTAAATACTGATTCACCCCCCCCCCTCTCAGTATTTTTTCCAACAATTGGTTTCAGAGCTAGGTCCTTCTGAAAAGGCTTAACCGCTAGAAGGAAGATCAAGCAGGATGAGCAATCATATAACTTCAGGGAACAACATCTATCAAACCTCCGCTCTTCAATAGAAGCAATTTAATATTCTGGAAAATTAGGATGAGATCCTATCTTCAGTCTATGGGAGCAGATATATGGGCTATTGTTGAACAAGGATATCAATATCCCGCTGCTACGCCAACAGATCCAACTGAAAGAAAGAATTATGAATCAAATGCAAAAGCAGTCAATTCTATAACTGGAAGTCTAACTGAAGCATAATTTGTCAAAGTCATGCAACTAAATATAGCAAAGGAGATATGGGACAAAATAATCCTAAGCTATGAAGGTGATGCAAAGGTAAAAAGTGCAAAACTTCAATCTCTCAGAATTGAGTATGAAAATTTAAAAATGCATAGTGATGAGAATATTGTTGGTTTCTTTTTACGTGTTGATGATGTTGTAAACCGTATGAGAAATCTGGGAGAAACAATAACTGAATCCACTTTGATTGAGAAAATTTTGAGATCAGTAACGGCCAAGTTTGAGTCAAAAGTTTCTGCTCTTGAAGAAAAACAGGACCTTCAAAATCTTACTATGGTGCAACTTCATGGTATATTGACTGCATACGAAATGAGGAGAGGAGGACCATCTGAAGTCAAAGAAGCTGTTTTTAAAGCTTCTACAAAAGGGAAAGAAGTTCAAAAACCAGAAGGGTCAGGATATATCTCAGAAGAAGATGAGGCAAACTTTGTGAGAAGACTCCAACTAGGAACCGGAAGATTCAAAGGTAAGCTTCCTTTCAAATGTTTTAATTATGGAAGAGTTGGTCATTATGTTGCAAAATGTCCTTATAAAGAAACATCTGCTAAAGAGCAAGAAGTAGCAAGAAGAAACAAGAACCAGTCTAGCACTAAGAAAAGCTACTATACAAATGAAGACAGTGATGGGTTATCTAACAGTGAGGAAGAATGTGAACAAGATCTTAGACTTCTCATGGCATTTGAAAATAATTCTAGAGATGATAAGGATGCTTTTATGGATGCTCTAGATGACAATGATTTTCTTGATCAAAGCAATCAACTCAAAATATGTTTGGAAGAAAGTAAAATAATCATAGAGACTCTGAAAAGGCAGAATGAAGAAACAAAGAAACATAATGAAAAATTAGAATGTGAAGTAGTAAGTCTAAGAAAAGAACTTGAGAAAGTAAAGAATCTGAATCTTAGATTTGCTAAAGGATCTGAAACCTTAGATGAGATTATCAAGGTTCAACGATCTCCTCTGATTAAGACAGGTCTTGGATATACCGGAGAATCCTCTCAGGCTTCAGCACCAAATTATCTAAAAGCAGCTACAATTGGTTTACTACATTCAGCCACTCAACAAGGGAATAAAGAATCTTTACAGGTAAAACATGATCATCACAATACAAGGAACACTAACAGGGATATCTCTCAAAGAAGCAACAATCAACAGGTAAATTCAAATAGAAGATTTCATGATCGCAAAAATTTCTATTTCAATGGACAATGTTTCTCATGTCACAATTTGGTCATAAAGTTGTTCAATGTGTTGCATATAAAACCATCATGACAAGAGAAGCAAGAAAGAAAAGGATGGATATTGAACCAAAAAAGAACACCTATAACAACTTTTGTCCTCTTCAAAATGAAGTTGAATGTGCTTATTGCAATAACTTTGGCCATGAAGAATCTGAATGCAGGAGAAAAGTCCAGCCAAAACAACATTTTCCTTCAAGTTCCAAAGTATGGAAAAAGAAGGAATTACAGGTTGAAAATTGTGGGATAGTGTTATTTGCAAAAGGTGAAGAAAATCAATGGTACATTAATAGTGGGTGCTCAAGACACATGACAGGTGACAAAAGCAAACTTCTTTCATATAATGCTCTAGAAAAGGAAAATAAAGTTACATTTGGAAATGATAATCCTGCTGTAATTAAAGGAAAAGGGTCCATGTTTCTAAAAGAAAAGGTGAAGGCTAATGATGTCATGTATGTGGATGGATTAAGGCATAACCTGTTAAGTGTAAGTCAAATGTGTGATCAAGGTACATAAGTTGTCTTCAGTTCAAAAGAATGTGTGGTTCGTGATCTGGATACAGGTAGAACTATTATAAAAGGGAAAAGAACTCCAAGCAACCTATATGTATTGAAGAACTGCAAAGATCAATGTTACTTGAGCAAATCTTCAGAAAATTGGCTATGGCATAGAAAGCTGGGGCATCTAAGCTTCTCTCAAATCAATAAAGCAAACGGACTTCAAGCTGTTCGTGGTCTTCCCAATATTACTCTACCAGAAAGTATCATATGCAAATCCTGCCAATTTGGTAAGCAGACCAGAGTACAATTTAATGCCAAAGAAGGATCATCAAGTAGGCCTCTTGAACTTGTTCATACTGACATTTGTGGACCTATGAGGAAAAATTCACCACGTGGACAAGAATACTATATCTTATTTATTGATGATTTCTCTAGAATGTGTTGGATTGGGTTGCTTAAACACAAAGATGAAGCATTTGAGAAATTTCAGATCTTCAAAGCATTGGTTGAAAATGAATTGGATCTAAAAATCAAATGTCTTAGATTTGATCGAGGAGGAGAATATACATCAAATGAATTCTTTGAATTTTGTGAACAACATGGCATAAAGAGACAGTTCTCTGTAGCAGGCACTCCACAACAAAATGGCGTAGCAAAAAGAATGAATAGAACAATTCAAAAAATGGCTAGAGCTATGCTAGATGATTCTGGAACTCCTGACATGTTCTGGGGAGAAGCAGCACATACAGCAACAAATATTCTCAATAAGGCACATGTTCGGGTAAATAGTGACAAAACTCCATATGAACTCTGGTATGGTAATTATCCCTCTGTAAAGCATTTTAGAATTTTTGGAAGTAAATGCTTTATCAAAAACAATGATGAAAAGCTTGGCAAGTTTTAACCTAGATCAGATGAAGGGATACTTCTTGGTTACTCATCTACAAGCAGAGCATACAAATGTTACAATAAAAGGCTTCGAAAGATTGTTGAATGTATTGATGTTGTCATTGATGAGTCTCCTGCAGCTCCTAAAGAAGAAAAACAAGCAATAGAAGAAGATGATGGTGATTTTTGTCCTTCTACATCAAATGGAAATGATATAGACAGTGGATCCAATGAAGAACCTGAAGATGATCTATCAGAAAAAGCTCCATCCAGATATGTTCAAAAGAATCATCCTGAATCTCAAATTTTGGGAAACAAGGAATCGGGTGTACAAACAAGGAGGACTCTTGTGGGATCTTCTAGCTATCTGGCATTCCTATCCACAATTGAACCCCAAAATGTCAATCAAGCTAGCAAAGATGAATGTTGGATTCAAGCCATGAATGAAGAGCTTGATCAAATTGAAAAGAATCACACTTGGGAATTAGTACCAAGACCTCATGACAAAAATGTCATTGGAACCAAATGGATATTCAAAAACAAGTTAAATGAGAATGGGGATGTTATAAGAAATAAAGCTAGACTGGTTTGCAAAGGGTATGCTCAACAAGAAGGTATAGACTTTGAAGAAACCTTTGCTCCTGTAGCCAGACTTGAAGCCATAAGAATGTTTCTTGCTTTTTCAAGCTTCCAACAAATCAAAGTTTATCAAATGGATGTTAAATTTGCTTTTCTCAATGGTGATCTAGAAGAAGAAGTTTATATAGAACAACCAGAAGGATTCATTTTGGGAAATGATGAAAAACTTGTTTGTAGACTTAAAAAGGCTCTATATGGTCTCAAAAAAGCTCCAAAGGCATGGTATTATCGTCTTGACAAATATCTTCATCAACAAGGATTTTCAAAGTGGTCTGTTGATAGCAACTTATACACAAAAACTGAAAATGATAAAATATTGATTGTGGTTGTACATGTTGATGATATCATTTTTGGAAGTAATGAAGAGTCTATGAGTCAGAAATTTGCTTTTGTTATGCAGCAAGAATTTGAAATGTCTTTACTTGGGGAACTAACATTCTTTCTTGGCTTGCAAGTGCAACAAGCAACAGATGGCATATTCTTATCATAAGCAAAATATCTTAAGCAAATTCTGAAGAAGTATGGCATGGAAGAGTGCAAACCTGTAAGTGCACCAATGATAACCGGATGTAATCTCAGTTCTCATGATGATTCTCCACGTGAATCAACCAATATGCATCAATGATGAAGCCTACTTTACCTCAATGGGGACTAGACCCGACATTATGCATTGCCAGCTGGGATTGTTGGACTGCATTCCAAGCTAATCCAAAAGATTCCCACTGTACAGTCAAAAGAATATCCACAAATATCTACACAAGGAACTCAAGACTTTGGACTATGGTATCCAAAGAACACATCTCTACTTCTCATGCTGAAAGGAGGTGATTACTGAAATGTTGAGATTTTAAAGCACCAGGTATCTCTATGTGTCCTGCCAGATTTTGTTCAGGAAGAAGCAAAATTCTATTGCCTTATCTACAGTAGAAGCTGAATATGTGGCTGCCACGTCTTGTTGCACTCAACTCCTTTGGATGATGCAAACCTTGCAAGATTTTCAAATCAAATGTACACTTCCTATCTCCATTATGTGTGATAATACAAGTGCCATCAGTATCTCAAAGAATCCTGTTATGCATTCGAAGACCAAGCATATTCCCATCAAGTATCACTTCTTACGTGAACAAGTGCTTGAACAAAAGGTGAAGTTGGAGTATGTTCCCTCCAAAGAACAAGTTGCTGATATCTTTACCAAACCTCTGCCCAGGGAAGCGTTCGAGTATCTAAGATAGAAGCTGGGAGTAGTCTCTGCGAGTTAGAAGAACAAATCTACTTAAATTCAGAAGATTAAATTGGATATGCGGGTTTCTTGGAACACAGTAGCGTATATACGCGCGTATATGAACAGAAAGTCACGTATGGATAGTTGCTGACTATTTTTGGTTGGGGTCAGCATTTTGCAGTACTGTTTGATTTTCTGGTTATGTTTATTTCTGATAGAGCATTTGATGAAAAGAAGACAGGCACAGGAAGGACAAAATTTAGGGGGAGATGAAGGAATGTGAAGTTTTCCATGTTTCACTTTCCATACGCGGGTTATGTGAATAAAAGCCGCGTATACATGCGATTTACTGCAGACACAGTCACGTATGCATTGATGCTGAGGAAATTTTTATAGCAGCTGAAGATCAGGAGTACTAGTTCAGGGGGAGCATCAATCCGACTACTGATGATTGTTGCATAAGCTAAGGAGGAGATTTGGTCATTTAGAAAGGATGCATTGGATGCAAAGTTTCAAGGGGAGCATTAGCCTTACTGGGTGTAATGCATTGTTGGCATTATGATTCTGAAATGTAATCTCTTTCTTGAGATATTTTTGGTAGTAGTCATGAAAAGTCATATTTGTAATTTGATAAAAAAAAAGGGGGGGGGGGGCATGATGAGACCCATGATGTAAAATTGTAATATTCAGTCATGTAAGAACTTGTTCATTTTGTAAACCCACTTTGTTGGGTAGTTGAGTCAAAATGTGTAAACCCACTTGGTTGGGTACTTGAGTCTCCTATGTAAATCCACTTGGTTGGATCTTTGATGTAAGTATGAATCCTTGATGCTAGGAAAGTCATAGAGTCATATACTTCATTGAAAAATATGTTTGAAGATTCAGCATGAACTCAGGGGGAGCCTAGTCACTTCAGTGTACATCAGATCTGCAGAACGCTTCCTTCTACATGAGGAGGAAAAACCTTGTGTTGGTTTTGATCCGCCCTTTGCCCTTGATGTCAAAGGGGGAGAGTGACATAATGTTTGAATAAAGGGAAAGAATGATGGGAGAGTGACATGGTGTCATTGTATTCTTAATGTCTCTATCTGTTGTGGTGATCAAACACCATCATGGTTGCCATCAAGTCCAAAGGGGGAGATTGTTGGCAATATGATGCTGAGTGTTGTACTTGATGGCAACCCACTTGATGAAGATGATGGCAACCTACTTGATGAAGTTGTGCTTGATAGAGTATGTCTTGATGAACTTGTCAAATGATGTATCTACAGTGAGTACAGAAGGTAATGAAGAAAGGAATTCAGTATGTGCTAGATATATGATGAAAAGAGTATGTCTCAAGGAATATGCGGATTTGTCTAAGAGAAGTTGCGTATGCATGCGAGAAATAATGTGCCAAGTCGCGTATGGGAAAAAGCGCTCATAAAGTGCAAAACCAGGGGTAACCGCCATGGTATTGACCCATTGTATTGAGTAATGATTCATCTATGTGACCCCGCCCAGGAATACCATGGAAAGTAATGTGGTTTTGACCCATGGTATTGATAAAGGGTAAACCTATATAAGGAGAAGAAATTCATTGTGCAAAGGTAGTGTAGGTGTCTGCACTTTAATGAATACTTCACTCTGAAGTATATCTGCATGGTGGAACTTTGCTCTTAATTGATAGATCTGATTCTATAATGTATATATGAACATAATGAAGGTTCAAGATCTCTAGATCTTGAAATGGTGAAACTCTTGGATGATCTTAAAAGAAGTGATGAAGTCCTGGCACAAATCTGTTGAAGAAGTTGAAGAAATCTGGGTAAGTTCATAGATCTGGTCTGTTCTGTAAAGTTTATCTTTTATAGATCTATACGCATGTTCGCTTCACTGAAGGCGCGTATATATGTGGATCTATTTCAACAAAGGCGCGTATGACCTGTTAGGGCTTGTCTGAAAAGTTGCACGAATGTATACGCGGGTTGTCTTTAGTGAAAGTGCGTATATACGCGGATCCATCTAAAGAAAAGCGCATATGATATTTGAACTTATGGTTGCTCAAAGTTGAATGTGTTTCTGCATACTTATTCTGAAGTTTGGGTTATCTTTGATATACTGATTACAGTGGTTTCACTATTCGGTTTGGAAGCATTGGGCAAAGTATGTTTGTTGATAAGTGAAGGGTAGTGTTGGAGCTGTTTGATCCAGTTTGAAAATTGATGAGACGTGGTTTGCAGTGGATCTGAGGGTTGAAGCCTTCAGTCTGATAATAGAAGCTTACTGTCAGCAGAGGATGGCGCTAATATCAGGGGGTAGTATCTCCCTTCCAGGTGAGACTGGTAAACGAGAGCAGGGGGTTGAAGCTCCCTTCCAGGTGAGGCTGGTAAACGAGAGAAGGTTGTAGCCTTCTGTAGGTGGGTACCTGCGTGCTGGTATAAGTCTGCACCAGTACATAATTGTAAGAAGTTTTCCTCTATAATAAAATATTGAAGGCTGAGACAATGGCAGCGGTGGTTTTCTCCCGACTTGGGTTTCCACCTAAAAATCATGGTGTTCATGTGTGATGCTTTTGTGTGATGTTTCATTTTTTTATTACTGTAGATTTCTACTGCTATATAAACATCTGATGAATGAACACATGAAAGGATCTAAGTGTTAATTAATATCTCTGTGCATACGCTTGTTCAGTAAAGGGTATCCACGTATATACGCGAGTCTGGTTCAGTAAAGTAGCGTATAGGTTATTAAAGAATGAAAAAGTAAAAAGATCTTAGTAAATCCTAAATACTGATTCACCCCCCCCTCTCAGTATTTTTTCCAACACCACTGGCATCATATAATGGTATCTTGAACTGATAGTCCTGTGGCAGATTGACTAAAGGTAAAGGAAGGACTAGAGGGGCATACCATGTTGCCATGATAGGAGGTTGTGGGAAAAATGGGGGGTTTACAGGTGGAGGATATAAGATAGGAGGGGGTTGGTGGAATGGGGTAGTTTGAACTATGGGTGTATGAATAATAGAAGTGGATGGATCAACAAGAGACTGATGAGTAGATCTAGGATGAGAGAAAACAAAATCATGAAGGAAATGTAAATCGGGTGGGGTGGTTTCTCTACTAACAGTGTTTTCCCCACTATGTTGGGGTGAGTATGAAAACTCAAAGTTTATTTGATCTATATCATCAAGTGACCTAGTTCTGAATGGGTTTCTTAAGTCAACTTGTGAATCTTGTAGAGCTGTAAGGTTTTCAGGAACAAAATTGGCTCTATTGACTGGCCTAACGACAGTTGAAGTTTTAGCCTTAGGATATTTCCTAAGTATACTTTATGTATTATCAACTATCTCAGGAGGGTTTGTATTGGGATAGGCTCTAGTATGAAGTCTTCTAGAAGCCACTATGCTATGTTTTCAGACCTAATGATAAGAAAAGTTTTTACCAAGTATGCCAATTTTTTAGTAGGCTAACTGATCTTTAACAAGAAAACTTTAATCTTCAAAGTTTTCTTAACTGAGTTTGTATGATGTTATGATAGAAATGGGTTTCCCAGTGTAGTCTTTAGGTCTATTCCGGATTGTGGAGTCACCAGGTGGGAATTTTTAACTTTTGAAGGTAAAATGTTTTATGGTCCACCACCATTCATAGGTTTGAATACCAATCTAAAATGTTTTTTTTTTTTTTTGGGTTTTTATAGCCTTGTGGTTTATGAGAGTGTCCTAAATCTGTTTCAACACTTAGCTACGGTGATGAGACAAATAGAGTTTACTCTATGGCTTACTTAGTTTATTTCTTCAAGGTTTGATAGGGGTCTGTTAGAACCCTAAGAAGTACTTAGATTTCCACTGATTATGACAAGTCCTGTCATGATTACCAACATGCTTGGTAGTGCTTGAAGAAAGTTACTTATACTGCATTGAACACTAATTTTTTTGTTTTTAAAGATTTTACTCAGGAATCCCCAGTATAGTCACCAGTATCTTTGGCCTCCGTAGTTTGCAATATTGGCAAGTAAAAATGCTGCAGAGCCTACATCAAAACCACTTTGGAATCTGAGGACCTAGCCATCCTAGATTCAGAGAGGGATCTCTCTATGTAGATGTTCAAAGATTATGATCTTTAAGTTTTGTGATATGATATTAGGCTAGTTATGAAGAACAAGGGTTGTTGTTTTGTTTGGTTGGGCAAGGATGTAATGAAGATGAAGGAAGCCTATATGAAGGGTGAAGGTGTGAGTAGGTGAAGGAATGGTTCAGCCGATAAGGTAGGCAAAGAGCAACATCAATCCATTGGGATATGGAGTCATAAGAGGATTTAATTGCACAACAAAGTTCAAGAGTGGTCCATGGGGCAAGTCATCTATGTCAAAGGAACTCTTTAAGTTGATATCATGGAATGAAACAATAAGTAATGAAGTGAGGAAATCAAACAGATGAAGAAACAAAGAGCAACCTAAGATCAAGTAAGTACTTTGAAACTATCCTGCTTTTGGCATGCACTTAAGGAAAGACACAAAAGTAATCTAAGATCAGGGAAGTACTTTTGAACTAGCCTACTTTTGATATACTTTGAAGAGAAAACATTTCAAAACACAGAATAGCTTAAGATCAAGTAAAGAATTTTAACTTAGTCTGCTTTCAACATATTCAAAGGGAAAACATTCATGATAAACACAAAGGTAGTCTAAGATCAGGTAAGTACTTTGAAACTAGCCTGCTTTCAACATACTCTTAAGGGAACTTTTCAAAGAAACTGTTGGAGATAAACCAGAGGACAGGGCTAGCCATAAACTTCTCTAGCTCAGCTTTAATTAGCAAACTTCTCAAGAACTTTCAAAGATAAAATCTCAAGTTGTGCTCAGGAAATATGGGCTTACCAACACTTAACTGGTTATACTCTGTTGAATTATCTTTAAATAAAAAATCAGTAGAAAACATAAAGGATAAAGATTTTCAGTGAGATTTATGGTACTTCAGAAGTAAATCCTAATCTATATTTTCTATTCTTTATCAGAGAAAAGTGGATGAAATGGGAACAAAAAGAAAATAACAGTTTATAGTGAGAAACACATCACCGTTGACATAGATCAGGATCCCATAAATCAGCTATTTGTATTTGATGTTCAAACCAGTTAGAATCATCAAGTCCAGTGAATCTCTACAGCTACAAACTTCTCATCTCAGCTTATGTGTCTTCAATTACAAACAAGGCTACAACAGCTTCAAAAGCTATTTACATGCAAAAAATATCCAGAGACCAACCTCTATAATGTCTTCTACGGAAGTATTTATAGAAGGAGGAGGTGGAGTGTGAGAGGCGTTCATTTGTTCAATTAATACAAAGTAATGGTGTATTGACCTTCGGGAGGCTAAAGGGAGAAGATTTCGAGTGCTCATCTCTGTTTTAATGATTTTACATTAAATTTCATCAACCTTAGTTACTATTGTTGAATTTTGGGGTTTTGGTAGGTTGATCATAAAGTCTGAGCTATCTTTGGAAAAATATCTCTGACTGGTCATTCATTGTGTATTCTTTTGCAGAGATAAATCTGTAGGTGTCATTTGAGGAGCAATAGCCTTGATGAGGTGGCATGCGGAGGCTATGTTGTTGATCTATCTTCTTCTGTGGCTTTATCTTTATCTACCAGGTTAAGCTCTTTTGATCTTCAGTCTTTATGCATTAACCCTTTAGCTTTATTGGCTCATTGATACTCCTTAATCCTTCATCACTGCGTTTGCTGGTGTACAGGTGTATGGGTGTGTCGAGGGTTTCATGGTATAACCAATGCTCATGAGGCAAGGGTCAAACCATGATTTTGAGCCCTATGGATTCCCTTTTCTACATGAATATTGGCCTGAGGATCATCATTATTGGCCCTTGGTCACCTTATTATGACTGTGGGATAGATTTACAGCTCATCTTCCACGAAACCTACAACATAAAAAAAACGTTTAGATAAATCCTGCGTATAGAGGTTAAACTACTTTCAGAGGCTGGGCGGAGTGGAGGAGCAACGCAGAGGAGGGGTAATTATGCAGGCGGAGGGGTTCTGCTGGAAAAATAGGTGAAAATGTAGTTTAAACTGTATTTTGCATGATCTGGGCAAAAAGTGGTTTTTGCAATACCACGGGTGGTTATCGCACGACGAAAAGGCAGTAAGTGGTTTTTCCTGGAGGCAATATGATTCCATTCATCGCTCGCCACATTGATTTTTGAAAACCACCGGTATCGCATTATTTTGGAGCATTAAACCCTGGGAGCAAAAATTATGTGATATGTGCTCCTGACCGTCGAATGCGGGAGGACAGATCTGACGGTGCGGGTTGAATGCGATGAATAAGTTGCAAGGGGAGAAGTGAAAGTGGAGGATAGGTGGTAGTGTAAGATTGGGCGGATGTTATATATTGTGGATGGTGGGCCCCGGTGGGACTGGGTCATCAGGTTAGATGAGGATCTTCAGATCAAATGGATCTATGGCAGAGATTGCATTGGGGCATCGTTATCGAAGGTTGCAAAGGATGGGGGAATTTGGTCACAAAGGATGCAATGATGGAAGGGCCTTCGGATCTAGGTGAATGAACGGCTAGGATGAAATCAGGGATTGGTGAGGAGAGATGCCAGGGTAAAAGTCACCAGGAAAACTCCGATATGATAAGTGACAATCGTTGATCTTTAAAGATCAACAGTGGGGATCTTAGCAGGGGTTTTTTTATCGGAGCAGCCATAATATGAGGACAAAGGCATGTTTTTCATGGAAGTTCCAATGCGATGAGGGCTGAGTTTAGGCCCAGGGCTTGGTCCTATGCAGCAATGTATGACCGGGGCAGAAAGATAAGGGCTTATCTCATCGGAGGAGAAATTGTAAAGAAAGCAGGTTTGTAACAAGAAAGGTCGAAGCAATGAAGGGGTTAAAGGTCTTTGGCACTCGGTTACAGGGCCAGGTTACATGGTGGAGGGGCCAGGGCTTAAACCCAAAAAAGGGGCTTAAGGCCTATGTGTCTAAAAAGGGTGTTTCTGAGGTAAACAGAGGGTTTTGTAGGGGTTTTTTGGGGTTCAGATAAACAAAATAGGAGTTCTTAAACAATCAAGAGGGATTTTTATGGGTTAAAAAGGGATTTGGAAGGTTCCCTTTGGGATTAATGAGGAAAAAAGGAAGAGAGAAGGGGTTTTTTCAGAGGTAAATGGAGGATAAAAAGGGCTAAAGTGTGTGAATGAAATGATGAAAGAGGGGTTATTTAGGGAACAATTTTACAGGGGGCAGCAGGTTTAACTTGGTTTACTTTATAATGAAATAGCAATGAAGATTACTTGCAAGGTATAAAAAACACAAGAAGACTTCAAGAATGAGCAGTTTTTCATGAAATCAATCTCTTGAAGGCTTAGGACTTATTATTAGCTATCATTTTCTCAATCAAAAAAATTACTGATGGCTAACAGAGTTGATGGGAAAATATCTACTGGAAGGAAGGCGTTAAGGCATCCCACATCAGTCCAGCGTGAGTGTAACTTGCAGGCCAAGATTTGGAAGGAATTGGATGAAGCAAAGTGAAGTAACCAACCTAAAGTACATTTTTGGCATGCACAAAATGCAGCTAGCACACGTCAGAAACCCTCTGAACCAACCAATAATGAAAGATGACAAAGAGGTGAGATATCCACCAATAGGGTCAAATGGAAATCAAGATACTGCATGAGTTCCAAGTGTGATAATGTAAGCTGAAGTCGAACACAAGTGAAACCACTCAGTCAAAGACCCATGATGTTGATCAAACGCTGACAAGGTCACCTATCAATGATGTAAATAGGGCTAGGGTGCAACTCTAGATTTACTCTTAGAGAAATATGTCAAACTCGATAAGAGACAAACCTGCTGAAAAGAAGTCAATGGAGACCTTCCGAAACCAGCACAAGAAAAGGACCAAATAGCTGATGTGATAGAATAAGATACTGACAAACCGGGATGGCCGACTAAAAAATGAGTCAAGAGACATTGCAGAAAGGTCGACTGAGGTTAAATTCCCTTGAACAAAATCTCGACTCATTTTGACTCTGGCAGCAAATGATAACTTTGTATAAGTTTGTCATGAAAGAGGCATAAAAAAACCCTCCATATGATTGGAAGAGATAACCAACTGGGGGAGTACTAACTTGACAACAAGGTTATGGCTTCTCCTAAGTTAAAAACTAAAACCATCCCAAATGGAGAAAAGAATTAGAATTTTTGTGCTTTGTTTAAGGGCGATAGACCTGAATCTTTAAATGCTGTCAAATATGGAAGTATTTTCTCATTCCCACTCTTTTTCAAATATTTATTTATTTTTTCTTTTTCATATTTCAAAGCATGAAAAATAATAAGAGAATGCCTATAGTACAATGGATAGAACAAGTGTCGGTAAAAAGATGCACTATCTCATGGGATAGGAACAATCCTATGCTCAATACAAGGTGGCAAAAACTGGTAAGTGACACTCAGAGGAATGTTCCATCCATGGGTAAAGCTGTCAAGTTGTGAAGGCTAAGCAGGGAAAATTTTAGGGGCTAATATTCGTAGGTGGGCTAATTTTTCATGCTTTAAAAAAAAAGATTCACAAATTTCCATTTTTTTCTAAAATGATTTGCCCAAATTTTATAGTACACCATTATTTTTCCTTAAAAATCACCAAATATTATATTAGCTAATATAAAATCATTGGAAATATAAATATTTCTACAAAAATATTGCTAAATTTTTTACAATTTTCATGGACTAGTAAGATTCACCAAGGTTTCTAAACTTTAAGATAAAATTCCATCCTTAAAATTTTCCCTGAGGCTAAGTCATTGCACGGTTAACTTTGCAGAAAGACATGGTCAAAATATGGCTTAAACATGAGTCCAAATGAGGTCAGCTAAAGGAAAATATAAATAAGTGGTCAATATGTAATGCAACAATACAACTCAACAATAAAATGGGAGCCTCTAAGGTATATGGCCAGAATAAATATAGCGAAGAAGAAGAAGAATGAAGCTTCAATGAATAAGTCATGACGGGACTAAAGAGGACTCCCGAGCCTACACAAATTGCAACATGGGAGACAAATTCTAGCGAGGAACTAACTAGGAAGCCCATGTAAAGGATGGCTCTACCATCATATCATGATTAAAAAATCGACGAGTGAAATTGGTTAAATAGTCATAATATGATGGGGTTGACCCTATGGTAAGTGTTCAAAATGGAGGCTAGTATGCATAAGTGCAATGGAAAGTGAATTCCCTAACCTATATGCCAGTTCAAAATGAAATACATACCATTGCAAGTCAACAATCATGGATCCGATGCAAAAATTGGAAATATCTCAAAATCATGAGAATGGACCTGAAAATAAATTTTCCCATTACAAGCCAAAAGGTTAAACAGTCTTAAACAAATTAAAAAAATAGACACAAAATAAATTTGCAAATTTTTTTTGAATTCTGGGCATAAATAAGCATTTTGGATTCACATTTGTCATTTTTGCTGTGAAGAAGTTGAGAAAGTGCTCTGGAGCAAAAAACCGCCTTTTAGAAAATGAAGCAAATATCCACCAAATCAATCCAAATCAGTCAGGTAAGCCTCATACTTAGCTTTCTTGTCAATTTTTCTATCATTTCAATCAAATTTTAGGATTTTTCACCATAGGAATATATGTTTTTTTCTAAAACCCTCTGTGTGTATGCGGGTTCAACATGAGGAACTCATGTATAGGCTTGACTGTGTCTGAATGAAGTCACGTATGCGCAGAACGGAATTCAAAAATTGATTTCTAATTGGTTAATGGATGAAATGATTCAGGATGACAATCAGCTAGAGGGAAAGAGAGCATAGTGCCATAGATAATGAGGACCAAAAATCCTTGGATATCCTTCGGGGATGTGGATTGCTAAATTTTTTCAAAATGCCAAACATGAAAAATAACACTCAATTTCTCAAGATGTTAGTGAATTATTGGGATCCGGATGAAGACTGCTTCATGATAGACCAAATTCCATTAATAATTGAACTGGAAGACATCTATTTCATAACTGGACTTTCCCGGAGGGGAGAACTAGTTAATTTTCACGGTAAGCCCACAAAAGGGCTTAATGTAGATTAATATGTCCAGGTTTGTTGTGTTGAGGATGCTAAGAAGGTGGGGACACAGATCCCAATCAAAGATGTATGAGATTTGTACATGAAAATCCTCCTTTTCACCATTTCTAGAGTAGCAGGATCAACATCCCTTCACCAAGCCTCACGAAGCAACATGAGTCTAGTAGTGGATTGCTTGACGACACTCTATGATTGGTGCACAAACTTATTGGAAAATCTGAAGAAAAAATTGACTTCAATCCAGAAAGTCGAAACAAAACATTTTGGATATGGTAACATTCTCTTGACATTATTCTTTGATGGAGTTCCAGGGCTTCGTCCCAATATCATCTCCACTATCAGTAGCTCTTGTGATCTGTGAATAGCTAGATGGCTAGACTTGATGAAGAGACTGGGGGGAGGTGAAGTCCCCCAGACTACATGGGATGATGAGTTCTTCCAGTGGTGGGGAGAACAAGTCATGTCAGTAGAGGAATATCCCTATGCTCGGATGGATTTTAGAGCAAATCCAGATTTGGTTCCTCCACCTAGTGCAGCATGGGGTGAAATTGGTAAGATTTCACAATGATTTTTTGATTATATGATTTTTTTTAATTTTTTAGATTATATGAAAATGTTTTTTTTTTATAGGACAACATGACTTACAAAATTTTAATGATCATGATGCAGAAATGGGACCGATGAGACCTGAGGGTTTCCCTAGACACAGGCACCGTAGAAGAGAGGTGGATGATGCTGAAGACCCGGGGAGAACCATCCATGCCATTCAAAGAAACTTGGAGGGTCTGACTTGCCAAGTACCCATGGCGGCCATAGAGGATCTTCCAGAGGTTATCCAGAGATGAGTGGTTGGAGTACCATGTGATTGGGTGTGGTTATTCTGCCACGTAGCTACTTCCATTGTGTTCTTTCGGAACACTTATCATGGGCAGGGCCCCCAAGGATATATTTTAGATTTGATTGGATGATTGTATTATTTTTTTTTATAACAGACATGATCAAGCATAAGCCCAAATTTTGTATAACATATATTCATCTTTAGATATATATATATATATATATATATATATATATATATATATATATATATATATATATATATATATATATATATATATATACTTTATATGATTTGATTGTCCTAAATGTACAATGATGAATGATTTTTTTGATATTTTTAAAGTATTGAATGATTAATGTGTCAATCAAGTGCTCTATTAGCTAATGCGTCTGCTAACCAATTATTCGAACAAGGAATGTGAATGAACGTAATATATTGAAATGAACGTTGTAACAAACACACTCTAGATAATAATCGATGCAAAAATGTGTCTTTGACACGATAGGTGTTGTTTAATTATGAAACCACGAGTTGTGAATCCAAGTAAACTACCAACGAATCAACACCAAGAGATATAGCCTCTGAGAGTAGGTTGACCACTACAGTGTACTCTGCCACATTGTTCAAAGCAGGACCAATGCATACACCCCTTGAGACTAACAACTGACCAGATGGATAGTGAATTACCCAAGCTGTGGAAGCAAGGCTCTAGGTATGTCTACTAGCACCATCGGCAAAGCCAAAATGACTCATCTCATCCAAAAACACTAGCCAAAGTAGATAAAAATCATCAAATTCACACCAAAAGTGGATAAATAGAAATGTACAAAAATACAATAAACAGGGAAAATTTTAAGAACCCCCCTAAATTTATATATATATAATAAATTGGCGAATCCCCATGATACATAGGAAAAATGGAAGGAAATTTTATTAATAATATAATATGTATATATAATTTTTTGGCGAATCTCTCACGAGATTATATTATCTTATAAAATCATGGCGAATCACTAGTACAAATGGCGAATCACTAGTACAAAATGGTGAATCGTTGTCTAGTAGAGTTTGGGGTGTTGGTTCTAATGAAGATATGGTAGTTGAACTAGGATTTGAAGGAAGTGAACCACTGAAACCAAGCATGGCACATGGTGACTGGTGAGGGAAGTAGTTCTCGTGCAGTTTGGAAAATACGTTCTAGTTCTACTAAGCGTAGTGTTGTTTCTCATGCTACTACTAGCACTAATATGGAGGTTGGAGAGGAGTTTGAGGAAGCATGGAAGGTATCAGTGGTGGAGAATTACAAAGAGAACCCCATGATGGGCTTCATTTTGCCCTTTGGTATTTGGGCCTACAAGATCTTATGTCCATTGAACCAACAATTAACCGTTCAACCAACAATCAACTTAACTGAGTTGATTAGGTATGAGTCAACTCAGACTAATATTCAAAACTATCCTTTGCACTATCCCATATTTATCACACTAATGCTACACAACATTTTGCATTTGCACCCAACTCTCATGCATGCACACAGAATTTTCATCAACATCTATAACCCTAACCAAGTGAGAATTAATGACCAATTTGCACCAAAGTTTGTTATAGTGTTGAAAGTTCATAAGAAATTTAGATCCATGGTACCTTCAATAAATTTTGAGATAACCTCCACTAATTCGACCACAATAGAGAAAACTTGTGATAAATTTTAAACCTACAAAAATTAGGATTCATGTTCCTAGGAATGATCATAAGTAGTTGACATATAGGTAGAGTTTTGAGCCTTGACACATTGATAATGCAATGGCTTAGGTCAAAACTCACACATTGAAAATTCATCAATGAAGAGAAGACAAGATCATTATGAATTACACATACTCCAAACTTCCTACCAAATTCTACTTAGTTGTCCGTAACTCAGCTATGTATAATCTTATAGTAAATACAAATTCCACAAAGCCTTCTTCACATAGCTAATAAATGGCCATTAGAAGAGCACCCCATATATAATAGTAATAGTAGCAATCAATAGATTATTTCATATTGAACTTCATAGCCATAGCACTCCTATGTATTGTACGATGTATTCAACTTGCATTATCAAATATAGATAAAATCATACTTTTGATTGATACATGTAAATCATACTTGTGCACAATGTTGAATGCAATGCCAGTCAAGGAGTAAAGTCGGTTTGACGTGTAATGATCTATAAAATAATGAAGAAACTTAGTAATGCATCACAACTTTCACGTTTGAAAAAATTATAAAGCTTTCATGCAAATCCATTGTTTTTATAGTTCCTTCTCTCGACAATGTTCCATATAAGCATGGAAAATCAAGTAATATTAAAATGCATTTATAATACTTTGAAGCAATTAATGCTTATGGTGTATTTTAATATTGATTTATTACTCTGCCCCAGTTGTAATTTATGCAATTAGATTGTATTCAATCCTTACAAAGAAATTGAAGAGAGGATAGTTCAGAACTAGGGCTCAATATATTATAAGCATTCATGCCTTGATCGATGATATAGAATGCATATAAAACAAACGAGATTTGGGTAAAGCACGAATGTGGCAATCCCATTGTACACAATAAATGGCATTGAGTTTGACATAAGATATTGTCTTTTACCAGTGTTTTATGATAGATTAGTGCAACTTAAAATCTATAAGATGTTATAAATTTAATATATCTAAATTTTACCTGAAGAGATAGTTAGAAATACATAGATTTTACAAACAATAATTTTGCAAAGAAATCCGAATGTTGAATTAACACAAGTGTGCCTCAAATAAAAGCATCTATAAAACCTTTTTCCCAAAAGAAATTCATGAGTTTGAAATTTTGAATATTTATCCATGATCTTTAGATTGTAGGAGTATATATAGTTTATATTCCAGATTGCTTAAATTAAAGATTAGCTTACCGTATGAATTACAGTGCATAGATAGAAACATAGATGGTTTCCAACAAAAAGCACCCAAAAAGGCAGCGAAATTTAGACGAGACACTTATTTCACTTCTTCAGTGCTGGTCTTTGATGACCAACATCATCATCACTTCCACATTCATCCTCATGCACCTCACGAGTTGCAGGTACCACTCTGCCCCTGCAAATAGATCAACGAAGTGAAAATTACAATTAAAACATTCTATATTTTTACAAAGAGTTACAATGCACATTCACAAGAACGACACCAAGCCTTCTCCATTAAGCATTTCCATGCTAGTGAACAATTTCTATATAGGGCATAAAACACTATTATCAGAAGTCAATCCTATATAAAGATGATAAACACTGAACCCAACTAAACATTTCCATTTATTGGAACTACCCATCATCAAAAGTAAGTAAAACAATCTACAAATTTATGATTAAATTACAAGCATGATATGTCATGGAGGAAAATTTTCTTAATAGAAGGTGCCTTGCCACTCGAAGGATCACAAAAACTGAAGTAGAATATGAGACTAAATAATTATTTCAATAGTTTGTCATTGAAAAAGATTTTATTTAAATTCCACATTATTGTCTAATAAAGTCTATTATTTAACAACACAGTAGTATTAATATGTAATTATCACATTATAGAATACTATTCTACTAACATATAATTCTATTTCGTATTATTATGATACTGGCGAGTCTCAGAGCCCGCCAACAATTCTAACCCACCTTCTTGTCTAAATTTTAGGGGATGCCGACTTTCACAGGAAAAAAAAAGTCTTTACAAACAATACTGAAATATCACTGGAACATCATACAAGAGCCTTGACACTTGTGTGCATAATCAATAATGTTAAAAGAAATAATATTTCCAATCAAAACCAATTCAGAGCCCCTGCATCCCAATCTAATCTTAAGACAATTGCCACAATTTAAAAATATGTGGAGGTTCAATGCTAGTTATAAAACGTGTTTGACTGCAATATTGTTTCCAAATCAAAGTGTCCATCACGAAACCTCTCTCTATATTCCTCTAGTTCCCATAGCTTCCTCCACTCCAGATATCCTTCACATATCAATGTGTCAAACTATGATTTTATTGGCATAGAATTGGAGTTTTTTTATAACCAGTCAGCAATAATTGCTACCAAAGCAATACAAGCACTCTCCCCTGCAGCACGTTCACTTCGTTGGTTAATTACAACAAAAAATAATTCAGTTGATAGCTTCATTTGTCCATCTCTGCTAACCAGTAATTTATGTTCCCAACTGCTAATGGTAAAGTTTTCATCTCCAAAGTCTTCCCAGACATGTTCAGAGCTACACTAGAATCAATCTCATTGACCTGCAATAGATAAACAGATATTGATATCAATATCTACCAGATATTGCAAGAGATAGTTAAAAAAAAATGAAGCAACAAACAACAGGGTTCTATCAGTTTCTAAATTTATGTTGAAGTAAATTCAATACTTGAAAATAATCCATATCTAGAAGCATCGAACTGTAATCAAAGTATTCAATCCAAAAAAAATATCTCAAACACTCACAAGTCGTGCCAAACTAAGTAACACACATCCAAACTTGTTTGTAGCACCAAATGAAGCACTCGAAAATGCTAAAAACAGTATAAGCATCCATTAGTATTACACTAGTACTTTTCGCTATGGTGTGAATAATGTGACATGGTTATAAGGGAAGAAAACATCAAGAGACGAGTTGTATATCACTAGGTAAGGCCACATGGTGAAGCCTGATTAAAAGGAACCCAAGTCACCAATGATCTCCACTGGATCAAAAATAAACATAAATTCATAAAAACAAACAAAATGTTTCATCTGTTTTTACTTTAAAATGTGAAGATACCAAATTGTAATCACAACCATTCAGGCCAAACACATTACCATACATGATACACAATCATTGATTGTAGCACCAAAATAATGCAATCAAATATGCCGAAAATAGTACAATCATGCAACAATATTGCACCAGAACCATTACCTTTGCTATATTAAATTTATGTATTGTGTAGAGTGATATGGTTAGGAGTAGCAAAAACGATAAGAGATAGGACTATGTACCATCACTTGTGGGGGGGTAGCTGTGTAGGAAATCTTGATTGTCTGCGATCAAAATCAATATTATCTCCACCCTCTTCTCTGCATACCTTATTCAACAATGGTATATGGAGGAGCTAGTTAAAACCAAGAAGGATCATCCACATGTATAGTTTTCCGTAGATGAGGATCATCTTTCACAGCAGTATGCAGAGGTTTGCAAACATTTTCAATGGATAGAAGATATTGCAGGCCCAAATACCAAAGGGAAAAATGGAGCCCATCATGGGATAGTGAAATAAGTTCTCATTTTGATCCAACCTGAAATCTATTTAATAGAAATCTCCCAAATTCAAAGTGGCATTCCATCATAACAAAAACTTCTAACAAACATGATGAATCTTTTTTCACAACATTAAATGGCAAAGTAACTAAACCAGATTTTACTCCACAATTTCCTTCAAATTCATTGACATCTATTTGGTTATATTGTACTGAGTCTGTCAAAACCATCAACAACCAAATTCCAATAGGCACACCTATTACAAAATTAAGAGGACACTCATAACTATTTTCTGGAACAAGAAAAACTGCTCTAATTTCCTTAAGTTATTCATTGAGAGGTATGGGTTCAATGAAAAATTGTTTAGGTAATTCTTGCACAAGTTTCAAGGGACATGATATATTTGGATTGTCATCACAAAGTTGCTTCTTAACTCAGCTCTAAAAAGTCAGAATGCTCCAATCCAATTCCTTCATAGGGGACCTCAGCAATAGAAACTATGCACTTCAGTCTTCAATCTAGTAAATATCTGTGAATGTAAATTTAGTCCTTACACAAACAACCTCAACATATAACTGAGGGAATTCAACTCAAATATGTGCAACTCTTGTTCTTCACCTAGACCCAAAAAGTAATTCCCCGTTCATCTGAATGATTTGTCTAATTGTTGCAGAAAGAATTATGGTGAATTTATTCCAGAATGATATGTATTTCGACAGCTTCCAGGTATCAAGTTGGCCCAAAACTTTACTAAAATTGGAATTGAGTATATATAAAGAGAAGAAAATTCTATCACAGAGCTAGGCCCTTCAAAATTTCTTTCAATTTGTCCCAAGTCTTCCCTGCTTAGGTAAAACAAATTGCCTAGGTAAAACTATGGAAAAATTGCATGAACATGAATGAAACTAGGTAAGTGTATTACCACATCAGAGGATACTTATGATGTAACCATGCAGCACAAGGTGAAAGTGACCAAGATGTGGTTATTTGACCACCTTGATTTTGGTTCATGAAGAACATTATGCTCCACTGAAGCAACCTCCACTGATAATCTAAACTTGTGAAGGCTGGAATCATCATTCCAACCAAGGAAACCACATTATTATTAAGGAGAATCACTATGTTGAACATCCAAGAATATCATCACATGAAGGACTACTCTCAACCAAAAATAAGTGTGTGTCTGTAGCCCTTGAGCATCCTCCAAGTTACCCCTGAAATATACATTTACCAATCATGTCAACATTAGGGGTAACAACAACCACCAATGTGACCAAATGGACAATGAAAAGAACATGACTGCAGGGGTTCTCGACTGGCAAAGACAAAACCCAGTTCCAACCTTGACAAATTGATGATATTTTTCTTCAAATAGGATAAATTATAGTCTCTGCTGAAATATTTATTGACTGGTAGATCATATGTACCAGTTAGAGCCAAGGAGAAAAACCCAATTCAAATGATCGCATGACCAATATACCTCCATGTCAAACAGGCAATCACCACTTCATAGGGAATCCCAACAGCAAGAAACTCTAAAGATGAAGGGAGGAGACTTGGAATTTGAGTTACACACCAATACCAAACAATTTCAAGAAACAAGCTTGGATATTTAATCTAGGCTCCACAAGTATCCCAATCAACCAGTCCCATGAAAGGAACATTGGTCAGCATACCTTGTGCTGCATGCAAGACGCACAACAAACCTTTACCCTTTTCTTTTGTCAATTAACTATGCTACAGCTAATGCACACAACCACCATTAGCAGACCATTAAATGCTTGGAAAAAACTAGTTAATAATTCCAAAGGGTCAAAGATTATGAAAATACAATGCATCGATTTGAATGTAGAAATTAAGTGAAAACTATACATAAAATGAAATCCACTGAATCAATTATGTATCATCCCTTGCACCACCAAGAAGAAGTAAGAGGGTCCACAACCATCATACACAATCTCCAAGAAAATATCAAGGTTTGTGCCATTAGCATACTTGTGAATTACCCCTGCAAAACTTGTCATGCGATGAGAATCACAATTTATCACTCATGCCAATATGAAGGGTAAGAACCATCACAATTGGAGTATCTTTCCATGAGAGAGAGACAGAGAGATGAATGACCACTCTATCATAGATATAAGAAACAACTTCACAAGGTAATGACAAAAATCGTTTGGCACACCCCAACAATTGTAAGGGAAGCACTCTGCTTATAATCTACGTGCAAATTAGGAGAATTAGTTGCATCTCTTGGCTAAAAATATATCTAATCTATTATAATTGTAAAGCAATAGAAAATAAAATAAAAAAGTGAAGAGAAAGAGAAGCTAAGTATATGGCTAGTAGCTACATCAAATCAAGATGCACTTTTTGAAATGTATTCTACAACATCCCATTATGGTGGTAGTAACAGTTATTCATCATATCTATGATATTGACCCAAAACTGTGTTTAACAATATTTGAAAAACCCACTAATTGTTTCCTTGTAAGATGAACCCTCGCATAACTCTTAATATGACACCTTTTATGTATAAATTTATCATTGGCAAGGAATTGTTCCAAGCACTATTTGGACAAGAAAAAACAATTATTTCAAGCAATATATCAAAAACTAATAATTTCAAGCAATAGATAATTTGACAAAGGCAACATACATTTGTGATTTATTTGTAGGAAAACTAATTGAAATACTTCCATGAGTAAGCTCAATCGGTTGCACCATTGTCCAAGATATGTTTATCCAAAGTGCAGTCAATGGTCAAAAATTTCCAATCCAGTCAAGCCCTTGAAGGTTACTAGCCACCATTGTGTTTGGAAGTTGATGTGCAACAAACATGCCATAGGCAAGAAGAACAATCAACTTGATCTAAAAATGGGAGAGAAAATATACTCCAAGGACCAAACTCATTCTGGCCAAATTTGTCAAGAAATGTAAGAAATCAAGATAGATACTAAAACAAAAAAATGTTTCAGTGCAAAGGATCCACATGGTTTGAATCCATACAAACAACGCATACAAATATTACGCAAATATTAGTGAATGTGTACACAAACATGTGCTTATGATAATTTAATCCGCATTGACCCTGACAAGGCTCAGGGGAGACATTATCAAGTAGAATTATATAGAAATACTTGAGGTGCTATGATAATTGAATCCATGTTGACCCTGACATGACTTAGGGAAGCCATTATCAAATAGGAAACCTACATGAGCAATGCCACCTCAAGTATTCCTAGATCAAACAGACTGATAAGTCTATCTTGAACTATTTGTATGTTTATATGGGTATTTCACATTAAGCAATCCTTGGAAAGGGAGGAGTCTTGCTAGAGTTTGAGATGGGAGCTTTTGGACTAGAGGCATGGGTTTAGTTTTCAGCCACATAAACAAGCCTGACCTCCTGATGTTTACATTGTACATAATAATTATCATGATTTCTAGACTAATAGCACAATATCTTGCAGATAACATTTTCAGCGACTAGTGCTCATTAACTTGAGCATGCCTGATAAGTTTGAAGCATACATAATATGTTGCAATATCTCAGAGTTGTTCAGTATAGTCCTTAAGAATGTCAGAAGAAATTACACTGGTGATCATGCTTCTTACAATATGTTTTCCTTTATCACACTTAGATATAGACTGGAGACATCCGGTACATTGCCTTCGTGTATCATATAAAATATTTAGTCTATCTAACATTTTGGACATCTATGTGTGTCGATACCATTTCAATACCTTTTCTAAAGAAATCCCAACAGTTGTGTCAAATAGTACAGACTACAAAATGGATTTTGGCTGTTTTCAAAATCCAGAATTAAATGGTTTGCAAAACTCCAAATTTTCCCTATTTTGGTTGGCCTGTATATACTATATTAATGGTCCAATTTCTAAATTGATGACAAAGAGGTAAGCCAAACATGAATTTCTACAATATCTTCATTTTTCCTATAATGTAAATCATAATATTTTCCAATTTCTCTAAATCAAATCATATCATTCTGATAATATATTATGTACTTTCCTTCTAATAGTACTTTTGTTGCCAACAGGAGCTTGAGTACATGGTAAGGTAGAGTATGTTTCACACCCCCCAACAAGGTTCAAATCCCCCATAGACACATTTCACCACTCAGGTGGAGTCTTGCCTCTGTAAACATTCCATCTGAAGCAGTTGAGACCTGATGCAGATCCTAGATGACTTTGCCAGAATATATACCACCCACCTGCCACTTCTTACTGGAAGGGATCTCCATTGAATGTTGTAATCCCATTATACAACATTATAATATTTCTAGATTGAGCATGAACATATTGCCACACATTCATAATTGGAAGCATCTTAAAAAATAGTACCTTTCAAACAAATTGAGTTATGTAGAACCTTTTAGACATGTTTTCTATACAAAAATACACATTTAACTTCTTCCTTCCATAGTAGACTTGGATTTTTATTCTTGCATCAATCACACTATGCACTGGGTAGAGAAAACACAAACCAAGGAACTGTTTAAGAGACCATCAATGGGAATGATGTAAAAGAACATTTAACGGCATAAACTACAGATCGAGATGGTACAGAAAACAAATAAATGCACAATATTGCATGTACCTAACAGGATAAGGGCATATAGAATATGCAGAAATACCTCAATGGTTTCAAACAAAGGGATAACTTCAACATATAACCCATTTGATGTTACTGTCAGAAACAAAATTCACACACAAAATTCCTCATCTCTAGAAAACTCAAGAGTTTCATACCAAGAAATGTGAATGAACCTTTTATAAACAATCTATAGGTCACTGGCTTAGTGTATGGTACAGCACTAGAAAATCCCCACTACATGTTTCAAACTAGCTAAATGGAGTAAAAAACAAACTACTCCTGTGGCAATGAAAGAGATAAGAAAAAAATCTATTACCAGCAAAATCTTTATGGTAACAAGTGCAACACACTACAGGATGTCCTGATCATATAATTATTGTTTAGAATAGGGGGTAAAAACACACACATGAAATGAAGAGGTATTATTAGAAATTTTATCAATAAGTTCACACATATAAATTGAAACAGACATAAACCATTTTCAGACAATAAAGCTACATCTTAAAGCAACAGTTCCAAATAATTATCATATACATATAAAACAATGTTTTTTTTCAACCAGGAAAGCAAAAATTACCAATCAAGTCTTCCATGTTGGCAGGTTTGACATCAACAATGTTGAAACTCTGATCACATATTTCCAGGTTCCATAAGTTTATTCTTAGGTCATCCGCTGATATGAAAGTTTCACCATCACTGGATAAAACAAAAAACTATCAAAATGAAAGCTAAACATAAAAAACATTAGCCCAAACAAACAATGCGCTTACACAAAACAAATTCACATCGTAGTAGGCACTAGTCACTATATTTCTGCCTACGTATTTTCTTGTGGCAAGACCACCTAGGAGGACCACATGAGATGCTAGCAAAATCTTTAATACCAAGAACCTATACATAGAACTGGTTCATATATAGATTTCTCTTAAATTCTATAAAAATGTTTTTAAACAAACAAAAGATCATAAAACATGACTACAAGGAGATTTTTGTGAAAGGTGTTTCTTGTGACACCTTTGACACAGTTCAAAAGCTTGAAAGTTTGCTTAATGTTACTAATAATGATGACGTGTCTCTTACATGATATGGGACTTCTGAAAATGACGTACCAAACATTAAATATGAATGCATAGGGTGTTTTGAAAAAACTACCAAAGAAATTGATTCCAATCTTAGATTAGATTTCATGGCAGCAAAGGTCTAGGCAAATATGGGCAAAGAATTAGAAAGCCCATGGATCTGTGTACAAGGACAAGAAATGATGGACTTGGTTTTGTGGTTAAACAAGCAATGGGAACAACTAGTTTGTAAGAGGGGAACCTCATATAGTGAGTGAATCATTTACCTCTAGAATAAGTACATATAGAGGGGAAAAGATTAACAACAAAAACCCTGTACAAGGAAACAAGTTCAACAACAAAATTTGTTAAACCACATGAATATGTTTAGCCATAGGAATAGGAAATTCATTACTGAAATAAAGGCACATGAAAGAAAAGTGTGACACCCATGTTATATTACTGGACATATTAATCTTGGAGATGGATCAATTTCATATATGTTTCCTAAGTAGACCAGAATGGACCCCTCACTTGGAAAAAAGACGCCAAGCATCATAGGAAGTCTTTCAATTTTTGTGTTTCAAAATATGTAAAGTAAATCAATTTCCACTGCCACTTTGTATTCGTTAAATTTTAGTACCCCTTGTGCTCACTCCGAGATCAGCCCTAACTATCATTCACCCACTAGTGCTTGACATTGACAGTGTCGTCATGCGCACAATGGGAATTGAGTTAACAATGTCATGCAGTTTGGAATAATAAGCTATATGTAATATGTAAATGTAATAGTAATACTCATACCATTTCACATCTAAAAACACTTAATTTTTACACACACACACACATAATACATGTAAAGGTTTACAAGGTAAATTTTCAATGCAAAAAGAAATACAAAGTTATCTTAAACTTCATTTCGGAAAATGAGTCATGATTTATGTTCTATTAGATGCTTCACAGATTGCTCACATTTTAAACATTGAGATTAATGAGGATAAGACATGGCAGGGTGGAAGACAATGATAGATCTTATTGACCACCTATTATGCACTTGATTGGTTGAGGGAAAACCATAGAGAACTCATGATGATGATTGGTTGCGAATAAACCATAAAGAAAACTTAGAACTATGATGATGGTTGGTGACCAAAGCCGGTCAATCATTGTGATGGTTCTTACCCTTCATATTGGCATGAGTGATAAATTGTGATTCTCATCGCATGACAAGTTTTGCAGAGGTAATTCACAAGTATGCTAATGGCACAAACCTTGATTTTTTCTTGGAGATTGTGTATGATGGTTGTGGACTCATGATGATGATTAGTTGTGAATAAACCATAAAGAAAACTTAGAACTATGATGATGATTGGTGACCAAAGCCAGTCAATCATTGTGATGGTTCTTACCCTTCATATTGGCATGAGTGACAAATTTTGATTCTCATCGCATGACAAGTTTTTCAAGGGTAATTCACAAGTATGCTAATGGCACAAACCTTGATTTTTTCTTGGAGATCGTGTATGATGGTTGTGGACCCTCTTACTTCTACCTGGTGGTGCAAGGGACGCTACATAATTGATTCAGTGGATTTCATTGTATGTATTGTTTTCCATAGATGAGGATCATCTTTCACTGCAACATGCAGAGACTTGAAAACTTTTTCAATGGATAGAAGATCTTGCAGGCCCAGATTGGGTGGGAAGATGAAAGATTTTGTTTGCAAATTCATGTTATTCGGTGAGGGAGCATAGTGGAGGAGCAAATCTACCATCTATTTACAATTTATCTTCACTGACTTGTGCAATAAATTACTTTCAAGCAAGTTTTTGGATGACTCTGGAGCTGAAGATTCCTGCCCAACATTCATTTCAAAAAATATGTCCAAAAGCTTCTTCAGAAGAGCACACATGTCCCTTTCTACAGCATATATGAAAAGAAACTTGAACCGATCAGATGAAAATTCAAAAAAAGAAGCATCCTTCACAACGCTTAGCTCCACTTGCCGCCCACTACTCTTTTGAAAGAGTCATCCTAAGTCATTTAAGAAACCGATTACTTCTTCCCTAGCTGTTACTGCACTGTAATCTTGAAAATGTTCTTGTGAACATTCAACTTTTAGGGAGCTTGTTTTGTCATTCGAGAACTCATTTTCAATCTCAGATTCAAGGCTTTGCAGCTCTCTACAGATGGCAGGGTCCGCAACAATAACCGGAAAACAATTGCGCTTGAAACCATGCTCCACCTACACAATGCCACAAACAGGTCCACTATCAGAGAACTTACACCAACACCATATTAACTACACACCCAAAACTAATGCTAAAGCCACAGAAAACATCACTGAAAGAGATTCCTCAAGCTCAATCTACCTCTATAAAACAACGACCCAAAACATTAGGTGGCCCCCCTGAAAATTTAAAATTCTGCACCCTATGATCATTCGATATGCTTTCTGAAGTTTTTTCTTCGGGAAGAACATCAATAGAGGTATACTTTCCTCTGTAAGCACAAAAAATTCTGCATCCGGACAACAACAAAAAATATAAGTCTAGCAAATCAATGCAATTCTTATCAATTGCACAACTATATTTCCACAACTTACTTCGTGCCAGTAGTAGCCAAATTATGGCCTCTCAAAGTAATAGTGGTCTCTTGGCCAGCTACAACAGCTACAGGCTGAACAAAATAAATTTCTGGAGCATCCCACGACCTCCAAGAGTTGCAGAACCTAACTTTACCTGTAAAAAAATGGTATATTCAAGTTAAGACACGTTGATGGAAATTACATCAACGAGGATTCAAAATTGACAGGATACATATATACATTAGCACTAGTTAACTACCATCATTAGAAGAGGCTAATCTCCGCTCAACTTGCACTAATACTCTGCCACATCTCCAAAAATCAGTTCTGGAATCTTCAATGAGTAGTTTCAGGCATTGTGGAAAATCTTCTCGTAGCTGTAAGATTTTCAAACAACCATTTCTATTCCGCATTGATCAATTAAATTAAAACTATAGATCTCTAAGATAGAGCCTGAAGATTTCCTAATCCTTCAGCTGCTTGAAGATCTTCTAATCCTTCCATCTTACAGGTACTTCTCATGTCACTTAACGAGATTCCATAGTAATTTTGAAGTTCATTATTATAGTTAATGATGGCAAATGGGAATGGCCAAATGGGATTAATATGGACACATACCCGTTCCCAGCTCGCAGATGGCATGGACACAAATATCGAGAGAATCACACATATCCAGCTCAGTATGTTGTGTAACTACTCCAAAATAGAAGAAAAGAGATATCAAATTTGTAAATGAGCCACTGAGGGTGCAACCTAATACATTACATGAATGAACAATTCTTGGATGATACAATTCAAAAAACCTCCTTTCTATATATAGGAGTCCATGGGGCCATAATGTAATCCTAGTGGGCCACAATGTATCCTAGCCGACCTAACAATAATAATTTAAGGGCACAATAATAACAAAATGGGGGTTACAAGGGTACAATATTAACAATAAGGGGTTTACACTAACAATAATAAGGGGCTATACTAGTGATATAGGGACCTAACATGCCCCTCTCCTTCAAAAAAAGTGTTGTCCTCAACACTTGAGTAGCTCCGGGTGCTTCTGTATAAAATTCTCATTCTCCCATGTAGAATCTTCAGTGGGTAAGTTCTTCCACTTGATGAGATACTCTGAAATTGATCGATTCCGTAGTTGTCGAGTTCTTGTTTCCGTGACCGCTTCCGGTTCCAATATGATTTTTCCTTCCTCATCAAGTTCTGGAAATATTGTTTGAACTGGAATATTTTCACCTATAACCTTCTTTAAACACGAAACATGGAAAACTGGATGTACTCGCGAAGAAGCAGGAAGCTCCAATTTGTATGCCATAGTACCAATCTTTTGCAACACCTTGTAAGGACCATAGTACTTTGGCGATAATTTATTATCCTTCTTTGCTTGCTTGAGGCACATTTGTTTGTATGGTTGTAGCCGTAAAAATACCCAATCTCCTACATCAAAACTTCTCTTGCTACGATGTTGATCTGCCTGTTGTTTCATTCGATTTTGTGCCAAATTCAGGTTATCCTTTAAGAGTTGGAGAACTTCTTGCTGATGCTCGATGTGATCTTCCACTGCCTGAACCTTCGAATTTTCCCTTAAAGATGATGTGATGGATGGTGGATGATATCCATAAAGTGCCATAAATGGGGTCATTTTTGCTGCAGTATGGAAGGAAGTGTTATACCACCATTCAGCGAGAGGTAACCACTTGACCCATTGTGTTTGTTTATCAGATACAAAAAAACTAAGATATCCTTCCAAACATTTATTTACTATCTCAGTTTGACCATCAGATTGAAGATGATAAGATGAGCTATGAGCTAATTGAGCACCCAAACAAGAAAATAACTCCGTCCAAAAATTTCCAGTAAAAATGGGATCTCTGTCACTCACAATAACCCTTGGACTTCCATGTAGCTTTTGAATTTTGTCCATAAATGTAGTAGCAACTGTACTTTCTTTAAATGGATGTGATAATGCACAAAATTGTGCATACTTGGTAATTCTATCAACTACCACCATGATGAGACTCTTTCCTTCAGACTTAGGTAAACTTGTGATAAAATCCATTGAAATCTCCTCCCAACGTTGACTTGGAATGGATAAATGTTGTAGAGGTCTTGGGGTCTTAATTGTCTCAACTTTATTCTGCTGGAAAACCAAATATTCCGCCACAAAATTTTGAATATTAGATTTAAGGCCATCCCAAAAAAATTCTTTCTTCACCCTGTGGTAAGTTTTTAAAAATCCTGAGTGTCCTCCTAAAGGAGAAGTGTGCAATTCCAGAAGAATATTTTGTTTTAGTTGGGAATTATTACAAAGATATAAGCTATCTTTGTACCATAAGGAATCATTTTTCCAACTAAATGTATCAGATGTACTAGGATCTTGCTGCAACTTTTGAATGAGTGTCCATACATCTTTGTCCTTCTTCCATTCATCTCTTGTTTCAGTTATCCAATCTGGTTGGATAATAGAAATGGCACAAAGCAATGCTTCCACCTCTTCATTCTTTCTTGAGAGTGCATCTGCAACAACATTAAGCTTTCCTTTTTTGTAGATTATTTCAAGGTCATAACCCAACATCTTTGTGACCCATTTTTGCTGCTCTTCTGAAGATAGTCTTTGTTCCAAAAAGTGTTTAAGACTATCATGATCAGTTTTTACCTTGAAGTGTCTTTCCATTAGGTAAGTTCGCCATTTCTTTAGTGCATGCAGTATTGCTAACATTTCCTTCTCATAAATAGGTTTTTGTAAATACTTTCCTTTGATTGGACGACTTTCAAAAGCAATGGGTCTTCCTTCCTGCATTAAAACTGCACCAATTCCATTTCCTGAAGCATCACATTCCACAATAAAGGTTTTTGTGAAGTCTGGCGTAGCTAAGACCGGTGCTAGGCACATTGCCTCTTTAAGATGTTCAAAGGCCTTAGTTGCTTCAGGGGTCCATGAAAATGCATCTTTCTTCAATAATGTTGTTAGAGGTGCTGCTATTCTTCCATAATTCTTAACAAACTTACGATAATAGCCTGTTAACCCGAGAAATCCTCGCAACTGCTTTATTGTCTTTGGGACTTTCCATTCCTTAATGGCTTTAATTTTGTTAGGGTCTACTTTAACACCCTCGTGAGATATAATATGACCCAGATATTCCACCTCTTGTACTCCAAAGAAGCATTTGGATGTTTTTGCATATAATTGTTTCTCCTGCAATAGTTTGAGCACCCTGTCAACATGTTCAACATGATCCTTCCAAGACCTGCTGTAGATTAGTATATCATCAAAAATACTAGCACAAATTTTCTAAGGAAGGGTTTGAAAATGGAATTCATCAACCCTTGAAATGTAGAAGGTGCATTGGTAAGGCCAAAGGGCATGACCAAAAATTCATAATGACCCTCATGAGTTCGAAATGTTGTTTTTGGAATATCTTCAGTCTTCATTCTAATTTGATGATATCCTGAACGAAGATCCAACTTGGTAAATTAAATTGCTCCATGTAATTCATCCAATAATTCATCAATCACAGGAATGGGAAATTTGTCTTTAATGGTGAGCTTATTGAGCTCCCTATAATCCGGACACATTCGCCATGATCCATCCTTCTTGTGTACCAATACTACAGGAGCAGATAAAGAACTTTGACTAGGTTGAATTATACCCGCCTCTAACATTTCTGCAATCACACGTTCAATTTCGCTCTTTTGGAAGTAAGGATATCTATAAGGCCTAATGTTTGAAGGAACACTTCCTGGAATCAAATGAATAGCATGATCATGATCACGAATAGGTGGGAGTCCTTTGGGAGTTTCAAACACCTTGGAATGATTGTCCAAGACTTGTTGGAGATCTGCAGAAACAGATGATTTTGATGTTGGAACTTCTAGTGAGCATAATTGTGCAATTACGCCTCGTTGTTCTTTCTTTAGAAGCTTTGTCATGACATTAGAGCTTATTATCCTTCCTGGCTTCCCCGCAATACCCCGTAATTCGACTTCCTTTCCTTCTGAAAAAAAATTCAAGAAAAGTTCTTGAAAATTAAAAGCTACCGTCCCCAAAGATTGTAACCATTGTACTTCTAGTACAACATCAGCACCTCCCATAGGAATGGAAAGCATTGGACTAGTCAATACATATTCCCCCATGGTTAGCTTGATATTATGGCATTTTCCAGAGAAATTTATAGTTCCTCCATTTGCAACCATCATTTGACATTCTGGTGCTGGGTATAGGAAACAATTTAATTCCTTGGCTACCTTACAATGAATAAAATTATGGGTGCTACCTGAATCAATCAACACTATTACCTTTTTCTTCTTGATCCGTCCTTCTATCTTGAGAGTTTGAGGAGTGGTAATTCCTGCCAGTGCATTACATGATATGGTCGGATTCATTTCTTCCTCTTCTAGGGCCGGTTCCTGGTGTATATCCTCTTCTTGTTCATTTTCTTCTTCTTCTTCACAATCTATGTAAAATATTTTCTTTTCAGCACACTTATGACCTTTAGTGTATTTGCTATCACAATGTAGCAGAGCCCTTTTTATCCTTTTTCTTCCAATTGTTGTGGTGTCAACCTTGTAGGTTGTGGAAGTCTAGGAGTTGCAACACTTCCATATTTATAGATGTGAGTGGTAGGCTTCCTTGTCGCCATAATTTTACATTCAATTTTTCTTGCCAACCTGAATGCCTTCTCCAATGAATCAGGTTCCAAACACGAACTTCATGTTGGATGTTATCCTTTAAAGTACCTATGAAGAGATCAATCCTGTGTTCCTCTGTAATATCAGTTACCCTTATATTCAATTTTTGGAAGTCCTCAATGTGCTCCCCCACTAAACCCTTTTGTTTGAGATTTCATCACCAGCTAAAGAAGGTGTTGCTCTTTGTATCCTCATAATGTGCTATCATTTCCTTCGTAAAATCACTAAGCATACCTTACATGCTAGAAGCCATTGATACCATAAATGTATTTTGTTATAAATGTAAAGTTGCAATGTGTACCTTTTGTGTGTTTTGCACATTATGGAGATCAAAATATTGCTCCATTTGTAGCATCCATGTTACAGGATCCTTCCCATCAAACTTACTCATATCCATTTTTGGAATATGGTGGTTCTTCCCGCCAGCATTAGAGTTTACGAAATCACGATTAACATTTATTTTTTTCTCATCATGGGGTTCTTCTACTATCTTTTCACCATTAGGAAAAATTTCTTGTATCAACTTGGTCAAACCTTCCATACCGCTGAAAATTCTTCGGTGTTTCTCTTCATTTTCTCATCGATTCATTTCATGTCAATCTTAACTTCCATTCCATCTATCTTAGCTTCCAAACCATTCATCTTAGCTTCCACGCCTTTCTTCAACACTTCCATTTCATTTTTTGTTGTTCTTTGCGAGAGCGAAATTTGTTGCATTTGCTCTTGTAATTTTGACATGTCATGTTGCCATTCTTCATCTTCATGAGTAATAGTAGAGCCTTCTAAAGGCTTAATGGGTGTTGAATTCTTTTTAGGGGCCATTTCAGACTCCAATATCGATATCTATTCTACAATAGGCCCTTGCAATCAATTCAACTTGATTCTTCAAACAAGACTTATGCAATTCGAAAAAAAAATACACACCTTTTACTAGCTTTGAGGAGCTCGATATTGAAATTGTATTATCTCTGTGCTTGCATCTTCAATATCTGAAATTTGTGTACTGTGAGTAGCCCTCGGATTTTCTTTTTTGAATGCTACAGATGACTTGATTTGGATTCTCCAAGACAAAGTTGTGTCCAATCTCCCACAATGACCTAATTATGGACTGGTTCAGTAGAGCGAACTTGTACGACTTGCCACGTGTCACTGTTTCGTTCTTTGTCTCTGAAATTGATATCCAAGAAACTACAGTCTGTTTACTTGCAACCAATTTTTACGGCACTCCAATCCGATGCCCAGAGAGAGAGTTATTGAACTTTTCCCACGATCACCTCTTTGAGATGAAATTCAGGAGCCTGAAAAAGCACTACCTTCCACAGATCATATCTCCAAAAATATTGCGAACCAAGTTCTGAAATTTTTTGATGAATCTCCTCTGGATTTCAGCTTCGCACCATATGAATTTCAGATTCTAACTTTGTGAGAAAAATATTTATAGGTAGCGACTATGCCACGATGCCCCGTTTAGGAGCCTGAAAAATACCAATCCATGGGACAGATATTCAAAATATTACTTAACCAAGATCTGAAATTTTTAGACAACCTTCCTCAAGATTTCAGCTTCGCACCCTAGAAATTTCAGCTTCTGAAGCTTCGTAGAAAAAAAGTTATAGCGAAAATTCCACGATGACCTGTTTGGAGCAGTGAAACCCTAGAATCCCAAACCTCTGATACCAAATGTTGTGTAACCAGCTCCAAAGAGAGAAGAAAAGAGATATTCACGCCTTAGAAATGAGCCACTTCGAGGGGGCAACCTCCAATACATTACATGAATGAACAATTCTTGGATGATACAAATGAACAAAACCTCCTTCTATATATAGGAGTCCATGGGCCATAATATAATCCTAGTGGGGCCACAATGTAATCCTAGCCGACCTAACAATAATAATGTAAGGGCACAATAATAACAATATGGGGGTTACAGGGGTACAATAATAACAATAAGGGGGGCTACACTAACATAATAAGGGGCTACACTATTAATATAGGGACCTAACATTATATAGCTTTCCATGTCAGACAGGCTGTGAGAGAGCCATTCCAGAATCTGCATCCATTAAGAAACCACATTTAGTATTACAAGCTTGAAAGAACCACAAAATTGGAGAACATTACCCCAGAAAGCTCACTTGCCCATGCAATGCCACAGGAAATTTTCTTGGACGCTACCCAAAAAGCTTGAAAATAATGTGCCCTGTTCGCTCCTACAAACATATTTGAAAAAAACTTCGAAGATCAACATTGATGAGTCATACGAGACAATTTGAAAAAACTCATAATCATTGGTAAGAACAACAATACCTGTGAATCAGAATTGGAGCAAGCAGGAGATCTCTGGTCCAAAAAAAATCCACCCAAAACCCTCCATTGCCCTGTAAATCTGGGGCGTATGCAACCCAAAACCAGCATCAACAGCGTATACCCCATTTCCCTATAAATCTGGGGCATATGCAACCCAAAACCAGCATCATCAGCGTAAATTTGGAAACCCAAAACTAACATCATCAGTGTAAATCTGGCAACCCAAAACCCTCCACTGCCCTCATCATCAACATAAATCAGGGGCGAATGCAGATCCAAAACCCTCCAACTTAGTAAATCGGGGGCGAATACAACCCAAAACAATCATAGGTGAATCGAAGGCGAATCCAACATTTCTTGATTTATCCACCTTTATTTTTTTGGCTAAACGATAATAATTATTTATTTTAAAAATAATTTTGGGGCTATTTATACAAAACTATACAAAATAGGTTTTATATAAAAAATTCGCCCCTCTAAAATCTAAAACCTCTTAAATTTTTCCCTTGGGCTAAAATTCGCCCCTAAAATTTTCCCTGACAATAAATACAACAAAGAAAATGCTAGGCCAAAGCCTAGGCATAAAAATTCTTCAGATAGAGCCCATTTTTGGGCTTAGCGAACTCATTTCCATCGAAATCAACCAAGGCATAAGCTCCCTTTTTTAGGACCTTCTTGACAATAAAAGAGCCATACCACATGGATTTGAACTTTCCTACCCCCAAGGCATCCTTTTCGTGGGCATAAACCAAGACAAGGTCACCTTAAGAGAAAACCCTAGGTTTGAATGCCTTATTGTACTGAACCTTCACTAGTTTCTTATGAGCCTCATTCATCGTAGCTGCATCTCAGTGCTACTCATCGAGATGTTCTAAATGGACAAGGCGTTCTTCGATACTAGAAGTGTCAGGAAGAAATTCAACATCCAGCTTAAGGGAAGGAATTTCACATTCAATAGGACAGATAGATTCCAACCCATAAACTAGTTGGAATGGAGTGAAACTGGTTGCAGTCTTTACAGACATCCAGTATGCCCAAAGTGTAGGGTACAACATGATGTGCCAATTGGATCTGGCTTTATCAATTATCTATTGAAGAATAGTCTTCAAGGAATTATTTACATCTTCAACCTGCCCATTGGCCTGAGGATAATACAGAGATGAATGCTCCTGCTGAAAACCCAATTTGAGAGCCAATTCAACCATCATACTATTTTGAAAGTGACTGCCATGGTTAGTGACAATTTCTTTGGTGATACCAAAGCAAGAAATGACTTGGTTGAATAGAAACAGGGCTATTGTTTCACCATCGTTTGTAAAAGTAGGCATAACCTTAGCCCACTTCGTAAAGTATTCTACTACTACGATAATGTACTTATGACCCTTTGTTGAAGGCGGGTTACAAATAGTATAATCAATACCCCACTTTGTGAACAGACTGACAGTGACAACAGGAAAGAGCAGAGTTGGATAAGCGCGCATCTTCTAAGTATAGATTTGACAAGGATGACACTTTTTGACCGCCTCAACACAATATTTGAAAATCAAGGGCCAAAAATATCCTGCATGCAATATCTTTTGGGCTGTAGAAAGCCCAGACAAATGACCACCACAAGCTCCACCGTGGAAATCATTCAACACAACCTTGACTTCTTCGAGAGTCAAGCACCATATAAGGATCGAATCAAAACCGTGATGATATAGAGTGTCACCAATAATCAGATAAATTTTAGCTAAGTGATATAACTTTCGACACTCATATTTCGAAAAAGCAAATGGAAACTTTTCACTCTGGAGATAAACAATGAGATCTCCATACCAAGGATATTGTGAAGAAATGAGAAAAAGATGTTCATCAGGGAACGATTCTTCATAAACAATCTCATCTCCATAGGGAAAATCAGAGATCGACTCTGCAAATACAAAAGAATTCTTGGATTTGGAAGATAGGAATTTGAGATCAAACTCTTGAAAAATGACAATCCATCGATTGTATTTTCCCCCAATCACTCGCCTACTGAGAAAAAATTAAAATGGATTAACTGCTGCCAAAAAACAAGTTTTGCGAAGAAGGAAATAATGCTTGAGCCACTGGACAACGTGGACAACTTCCAAAGCTAATTTCTCAATTGGAGAATATCAGAGTTGAGGACCCACGAAGCCTCGACTAAGGTAGTAAACAACATGTTTGCAAAGAGAATCATCTTCCTGAACGAAAACCATACTAGTGGTAGATTATGCTGCAACGAGATAGAAGAGGAAGTCTCTGCTATAATCAGGTGGACTCAGTAATGGATCATAGGTCAATGCATTTTTCAAAGCATTCAACGAGCATTGAGAAAAATCATCCCAAAAGAATGGAACTCCTTTCTTTAACAACCTTGTAAATCCATGTGTAACCTCAACATAATTCACAATAAATATCTGTAAGAAATTTGCCTTACCTTGTAGACTTTGAAGCTGAAGAATTGAAGACAAGGGAGGTAACTGAAGTATGGCGTCAACCTTGAAGGGATCTACCTGAATCCCTTCTGTAGACACGATGAATCCAAAAAATCGACCATATGTGACAGAGAAAATACACTTATTAGGGTTCAACCAAATTTTATAATAATGAAACCATAAAAAACTTGACGAAGGTGTGAAGGATGATCAATTCTCTTTCGAGAACGAGTAGTTAAATCATCCAAATATTGATCCAATAATATGTTTGATGTCGTTGAAGGCATAGGACATAGCCCGATGGAAAGTAGCTCCAGCATTTTTAAGGCTGAAAGGCATCTTTTTGTAAGAAAAAGTACCTCAGGGGCATATAAAAGCAGTCTTATGCTGATCTTCAGGACGGATAGTGATCTGATTAGATCTCGAGAAACCATCCATGAAGGAGAAAATCTCATTTCCCACACAATCTTCAATAATATGATCTATAAATGGTGTGGGGTAGTTGTCTTTATGACATGCCTTATTCAAATCCCTGAAATCAATGCAAAATTAGACCATTCCTTGTTCCTTGTCCACATGAACTGGATTTGAAACCCACTCAGTTAACGGAATAGGGTATATGCAACCCGCCTTTAGCAACTTCTCAACCTCAGCCTTGATAGTTGTAGCTTTCATAGGGTTGACCGAATGAAGCTTATGCCAAATAGGCTTATCATTTTTGTAAGTCTTGATCTCATGCTGGACAATAGATGGATATATACTAGGCATTTCCTCATAAGACCAAGCAAACACATCCTGAAATTCTCGAAAGAGATCGGTGTAAGTCTGAATCTGTTCAGGGGAACACTCAACTCCAATGAATGCATTCTCAATGATATTGGGATCTCTGGAGATGTTCACCGGGGTAGTAGAATAAACAACAACCATGTTCCCTTCAGCAAAAACCTGTGCTGGTGCTAAGGGGTTCAAGACTAGGTGAACTGGACCAGAAGATTGAAGGCTAGAGAAACTTGTTTCAACTTCTTGCAAGTATGGTAGAAAATAGGACCGATGATGCAAATCATCCCACAGTATTTCCACACCAGTCATTGATTCAAGGATGGTCTGTTCAGATGGAAGAGTAGTATCAAGGCAATCCTGAGCAGAAGATGAACAAAAGAACTCTCTTTGAATAGGAACCCTGGAGGATGAGATAACATGAATATGAACCAAAGGAGGTGGAATATCAAAAGTAACCCATCAACAATGTATAAATTCCAACCCCCAAAGTCTCAACAGGTTGCCTGGCATCATTCACCAAGGGCACAGTCAAGTCAGCAGATGCATTCGGATCTACATGAGAAAAATTGATGAGCCTCTAAATTAGACAAAAAATAAGGGCCATCTAACCTTTCTAAGGCCCATCTACCTTCCTTATGCACATAAAAGGATATATTAAATCTCTCCTTCTGCACTTAATAATGTTTTCTTATGCTTTAATATGTTCTTAGGAAGGATTAAAGGTAGTTTCATATTTTTTCCTAATATTGGTTATTTTTGTAGAATATTTTGGAAATATTTGGCAGATTATACAGATTTGGAGAAGGAGATGATTTAGGGACTTGCTCCCTACCACTGGGAGATCAATATTGGAGAATAAATGAGCACAACATCAGGTAATTAGGGAGAAATCGTGGAGATATTCAAGGGGATTTTCCACCCTCTTTAACTCTCAAAGGCAACTAAAGGATCCTCATGAAATCCCTTTGTAACAATTCGAATTCTAGAGGTAGCCAAGCGACTCAAGACCAAGTGCACACAGGCCATACTTCACTTGGAGTCTCCAGCAAATCAAATTACAAGAGGAAGCCAAGCAACTAAAGACAAAGGGCACTCAATCTATGTTTACTTGGAGTAAAAGTGGACTTAATCACCATTTTCAAGGGAGCTGTTGGTAGCTGTCCTATAGAATAAATAGAGCAGAGCTAGAGCTAGGAAGTAGTTAGTTAGTTAGTCAGTGATTTGATTCCATTCAGAACTTTTACTGCAAGCTGTTAGTGTCTCGTGATTTAGCAGATTGGTAGAACAAATGCACAGGGTAACATCAGAATAGTCTTTGGAGTCCTAGGACCTAGCCTTCCTGGATTGGGAGAGGGCTCTCTCTATTTTTTGCAAAGGATGTGAACTTGTTTGCTTTAGGTGGTTGATTTTAGGCTAGTTGTTAAGTGTAGGGTTTGTTGTTTGTTTTGGTTGGGTAACATGAACAAGTAGAATAGGTGTAGTGAGAGGTCTTCAAATCATTAGGCTATGGAGTCAATGAAAGTAATGGATATCTCAACAATGAAACAGGATGCATAACAAGGAAAATCTAGCATAGTCAAATGGATCTTTAAAGATATGTGTGAAATGAAATGGACATTAAGTTTGTGAGGATCGTAGGTGTGTAAGGGTAGTAAAGAATCCTTAAACAAATACTTTTAAAGAATATAGTCTCAAATACTTGATCAACATAAGGGTATAATCATAAAACAGGTCAAACCAATAACTTTTAGATTACACTTAAGCAAACAAGCATTCAAGGCAAACATTCCAATGAAATATAGAAGGCGAGAAACTCATTTAACTTCTAGTGATTGCACCTTCAAGGTTAGAAAACATTTAAGATAAAAAATAAATTTAATCAGAGAAGAGGGAACTCCTAAACATCTGTGATCAAGTTACAAAGAACTTTAAGGCAACTTCTCAAGTATGGACAAAGTGCATGATCAGAACATGGCCTCTTTGGCTAAAACCTAACAAGTAATAATACAAAGAGAGATTCCAAAATAGAGTTTAAATAACATCAAATAGGCAGGGCTAACCATAAAACATATTTGAAAAATACTATATTGAACCATTCATGGAATAAACAAGCATAAGTAGATCTAAGGAGCAACTAAGAATTCCTTAAACAAACCCAGCAGAGGAAAACATCAAGGCAATAGAAAGCAGGAAGGACTAAGGTGCCTCAAAAAACATTTCTTAGCCTATACTTTTCTATTCTACTGCAACAGAGAAAGATGAACATAATGATAAACAAGAAAATAAGAACTAAATAGAGACACATCACCATTAACCATGCTCAGGGATCCTGCAAGCTATCCTCCTTCATCATCAATCAAAGCAAGCCATTCAGAAACTCCACAACATCAATTTCTTCTCCAAACTCATAAAATACATGTATTTCTCTCAAATCTCATCAAATGCCAACATTTACAATGAATCCCTCATGCTCCATTTATCTTAGCAAAGGAGGGAAAAAACCATAGATAGGGTTAGGAAAATGTCAAAATCACTCGTAACTGTCATAAATGCCCAAGAGACCATGCAAGGCCCAAGGCACAAAATATCCCATGAAATAAATGCAAAAATAAATTCTAACACCTAATTCTAGAGTGATTTTCCTCAAAAAACACTAAAATATGATTTTTCAATAAATGAGTGTGTTTTGTTGACTTTTGGCCAAAAACACACAGTGTTGTCCATAAGCACAGCGCCACCCTAGGCATAAAATAGGTCTTGTTGCAACCAATTTTTGGAGACCTTCCCGATGTCAGATGTTGCTTCGTGATGGCCCGTTGGAAAGCCTGATGAGTCTAATTTCCAAAAATACTCTTGGTTTCCTGATCCATCTCCTATAACCTATCCAAAATGTCAAAATACCAACACTGCTATGAGCACAACGCCAGGCCTGAAATGGAGGCAGAAAGGTGAAAAATGAGATGTTTTGTGACCTTTTGAGGGGTAAAAAATGCTCCAAATGCTTTGAAATTTGGTGACCATAGTGTAATAGTCATGATAAATCCAAAAATTGAGATTTTTCCCTCTAAGGATTCCTGAGGGAAAAGCATAGCGCCAGTGGTGCTGCGCTTATAGGCCTTCAAATTCTCAAAAAACCAAAATTTGTCCAAATTCCTTCAAAATTGGTGGATGTGTGCCTCATGGGGTTTGGGATACCTGTTGAGAAGCTTCAGCCAATAATCCAAGGTTTTCATGGTATTTTCCTCCTTTTAGTGCTTGAATTTCAATGAGGGCCTCTTTGAGCTTGGCACTAGTGAGTTTGTTTTTCAAGGCATAGTGTTTGGCCATATTTTTCTGTAAGCCTAGGTCTCTCTTCACCTTCTCCATGTAATTGTGCTCATTATTGTAATAATTAATGATGTATTGTGCCATGCCAATACTCCTTTGTAGGTCTCTAATCTCTGCATTTTTGCTTTGAAGGAGTATGCTATTGTCCCTCTCCTTGTCTTCACTTTCACTCTCAGGTCAATGATGTCAAGATCTTGTTTAAGCTCTTTCTTACCCTTCCTACCTATCTTCACCTTTTGTTTGCCTTTTTCAAACTTTTGAGTGGAGGTGGATGGCTTGGTCCCTTGCCTTTTTGAGGCATAAAACACAATCCTTGGCCCTCTTCAATATGTTAATGCAAGAGGTGTGATTGTGGCTTTGTTGGTGTTTTGATCATAGTCATGATCCTTTTTTATCTCATCAAAATCTTCATTTTGTCCTTCATTGCCACTTCTTGCCACTGTTGTGATCATCATTTGAACTATCACCCTTTGCACTTTCTTCACCTTTATTTTGTTTATCCAAAAGACTATTTTCCTCTTCATCTTCTACATTGTCATCATTGTCATTATCACTGAGGGGCTGATTGTTGTCATGACTGTCATGAAAGTTGTCATGAATGTCATGACTATTTTCTTCTTTGTTGTCTTTCTCATCACTAAGGCCTGTTTCATTTTGGTTGCTGCTACCTTTAATTAATGCATTTCCCTCACTGTCATCATCTTTATTATTTTCATCCTCTTCCCCTATTTTCATGTCCTCTACCTCTTTGTCACTGTTTTTATCACTATCATGTTCACTGTTTTCATCTTCATTATCTGCCTCTATCTTTTCATCATTTTCTTCCTCTTCTTCATCATCCGCCTCTTCTTCATTTTCCCTATCATCTTTTGTTTCCATGTAATTTTCCCCTTATGGGCTCAAATCATCATTACCCTCATCCTCTTCTTGGTTTGGCTAATTTTCTCCCTCATTTTTATTTTTCACTTGAATCTTCATTACCACTTCCTTCTTCACCTGATGCATCAAGAGAAGGGGAGGAAGGGAGGTTTCATTGAGGGGGGGACACATGTGTAGAGGATGAGCTATGGTTAGTAGGAGGTGGTGGAGGAGTGGAGGGAGGAGGATGAGATGATGAGGGTAGATTGGTTTGATGATGGGGCTGAGGGTTTTTTAATACATCATGAGCTATGAATTCCTCTCAAGGTATGCCCTTCTATTCCAGCTGATGTAGAACCACCATCTTGATCAATGAATGGCGGAACAAACTCTGCATTTTTTGGGAGTGATTCCTCCTCCAGACAACAGAAGACATATTCTCAATGCTCCTAGAGAGGTAATAGGGAAAATTTAGCATCTTGACCCTTATGAAATGCATGATCATTCTAACGTGGCAAGAGTAGAGCCTAGAGTATCTCCCCTCACAGGTAAATTACTTGATAATGACCCTATCAAGGGTGCAAACCTCTATTTCAAGTGTGAGAAAGGGAAAATGGCTTTACAACCTTATCTGTACCTAGTTTTGACAAATGGCTCATAAAAAATCCTTTTAACTTTTCCTTCTTAAACCAATTCTCACCAATAATAGGAATACCTGTAGCATCAAATATGGTATCTGCTGAGATTTAAAAATCTACCTCTGCAAGGTCTGATTATTTTTTGTGTAGGTTAAGAATGAGGAGTATTGTAAGCTTTGGGTGGCTTTTCACTTGTTTGACCCTCTCACAAAATTGGAAGCACCCTACATTCTGGAAACATGACAGGATCCTAGGAGATGAGGTGATATCAACTGTGCTCTATGGTTCAAATTTGTTCACTTTCCCTCACTTGTTGTTTGGCCTCATAGGCCCTTGGCCTTTTTCATTGCTGCTACTGTCTTCTGCTCCTGACATGGTGATTAGGGTTGATGGTGGGAAAATTAGGCTTGCTTGTGACACTTAGGTAGGAGGAGTGAAATGGAAATAATGGTGAGGGAAACCTTTGTGAATGAGTGATGTGGAGGTTAGGTTTAGTACTGAGTGATTTGGAGCTTAATGGGGCTTATCTTGATCATGAAGTGTAACTACCCTAATTGACTCTCCTTCACTGAAAATTTTTTGGGGGTTAAAACAGAGGATGACTTATCTTGAATACCTAGGGCTTGAAACTATTAGGGTTTAGTCTTTCATTTAACCACCAAATGACCAAAACACTTGAGAGGAGGAGAAATAGGGCACCTACCAAATTTAGCTCCTCTACAAGCCTTTGAAGGCAAATTTGAGGATGTCCTTGAACCTTTAGGAAATTTTTTTTCAAGTTTGGAGGACCTCTGCATTAGCACAATGCCTTGCTCACATTGTCGGGTTGGCCTGTGGGCGCAGTGCCAGACGGGTCATGCCTCCGTCTGAGCGTAGCGCCAATAGAGGAAACGGGTTGTCGTGTGTTTTGTGCGTAGCGCCAGCAGGGTAAACAAGCTGTCGGGTCAGCCTGTGGGCACAGCGTCGGGTAGGTTGCGCTGAAAAAATGGGTGTCGTGTCCTGGGCGGGTCATGATCACCTGTGCGTAGCGTTACCCTATTCACACAACGACACCTCTTATTTGTGCAACGCTGAGTAAATTTGAATGGCAGAAAACCCTATTAGTGTAGCACCAGGGTATTCGCGCAGCACCAGTGAACTTGTCCAGAAAACAACAAAACACTCAAACTTTTCTCCTAAAGGCTTCTTTTCTCTCTTCAAATGAAAAATGAGCTAGGATGATAGCTAGGAGGCCGTTATACCTTTGAAAAATAAATTTTAAAATAAAAAACACCCTTTGCTAAGTTTTTGTCACTTTGTCATCTTGACTAATATCATTGACTTGCTAAGTTTTTGTCACTTTTTCCTTCTTTGGTGATGGCTTGCTGGAGAGATGAAGAGGCCCTTTTAACTTTGGAAGTGTTGGCATTACTAAACCTCTTCTTGTCTGCACTGAGAAACTAAAAAGCAATGTTGTTATCCCCTTTTGAAATTTCTAAGTGTAAGTGATCTAAACATATGTTTTCCTACCTTCTTACCAATTTTGGAAGTGATACATACCCTTTGACAAAGGCTACAATTTATGTCTGCTATGTCTTTCCTTGGCCACCTTTGGTTTGTTGCAGATGCCATGACACAGTTGCTTTGGTCTCCTTTGTCATTGTTTGGATTTTGACAACTTCAGTTACTCAATGGTGAACTCATGCTCATGTCAGTTTTTTACCTTGTAACCCAATACTATACTTTCATTCCTTTGTCCCTTTGAAGGCAATTGGCTGTTCTTGAAGGCTTGATCTTCGTCACACTAATACTCTTTGATTTTTTTCCTTTTGATGCAGGGAAGCACTGTTACCTTGGAAAACTATGAAGGTCACCTTCCGGTATCTTCTTCAACCTTCTACCTGCTATCATCATTGAGATTCATAGTCTTTATTTCACCTTGTTTTCCTACCTTTCCAAAAATTTAGGTTTTAGGGATGTTGGAGACAAATAATTAGTGTTTTCTTCTAATTTCTCTATAGCTGTTTCAAGTTCATTCATTTATGTTCATTTCATCTCACCTTTTTCCCTTCTTCATTTACAATTTCTAAAAATATTCAATTGATGCTGGGTTGTGTTGATGTGCCTCTGTTCTTGTGGTCCTTTGCATTGGCTTCTTTCTTGGAAACACTTGTTTAGTCAATCAGTCCTGAGAACCTTGATTCTCTTTGAACATAGGTTGCCTCCTTTTCTTGGCTGTGTATGTCATTTAGTAAGAAGTTGGCCTCTTACCTTGCCTTATTTTCTGCTAATAACCACCTTGACACTCCTACAAAAATGTCAAAATGAGCAGCGATTCTTTGCATAATTTGTGCTTGACCAAGGAGGCCTTCCTTGGAGGATTTGTGATCTATCTTGGAAAATCATGTGATTACTTTATTTCATACTTGATTTAGCTTCTTGGCACATGAAAAACAATGATTTAGAACATCAAAGACAACCCTACAAACTATGAAACCCTAATTACCTAGTGAGGGGCTCTTTGGACTTGGCCTTGGGCTGAAAACTTGACTTGGGGTTTTTAGGTGTAAAACAAAGCTTTTGACAAAATTTATGCATTTCACACCCAAAATTACTGATTCCAATTTATCTAAATTATCCTAGAAAGGTATCTTGAGACCACCAATGCTTGAGGCATTTGGTCGATAGGGGAAAAGTTAGGCTACCTGGCAATCCTAGGTGGAAGTGGGAGCATTATAGGTAGGAAAAACAGAGTGGTAAGGTTAGAGGTGGAAAAACATAGTGAAAATGAGTGGTATGAGCCCATGATGGGTCTTCTGGGAGTGATAGGCTGGCCATGACTTGATAGAGTAATGAAACAATAAAACATTTATCCTAAGGATAATGAAGGCAATGAGATTTCTAGAATTCACAATATTCACGAATTTTGTTTCTAGAAATATAGGATAAACATTTAGTCATCTATGAAAAGAAAAAATTATTGATGACTAACAGTTGCTCCACTTGGGGAGGGTAGCTCCTTTTTAGGAGGTGTCCAGAACTTTAGATCTATGATTTTATGATGACTAATGCCTCATCCATTGGGCATATTTTTATTTCTCTTCATTTACTGATGCTTCTTTGAATTTTTTGATCTCAATCATTTGAAAAACATGATTAATTCAACTCCACCTCTACCTACCCATCTTATTTGCCTAAAATTTTTTCTTCCTTGGGTGCACTTGAACTGGAAAACCCTTAACATTCTTTATTTGAAAGCAAAAACAAACTATCTACTTCTATCTTATCACTTCCAAGAGTTCAGATTATGCTAGTGAACTCTTTTTTATTCTCTAACCGACTGTCAATATTAGGCTGTATGACAGACTTCATTCTCTAAGCTATGACATGAAATTGAAAGCATGGTTTAAATCAGGATTAGGCAATCTGACTTACCATGGGTTTTGGCATTAGGACAAGCTGCAAAAAAACATTATTTTTGTACAAACAAAACTTACAAAAATAAGGGTTGTGATCTATCATTTGCTATGCATCCCCATCTTTCTCTTTGGTTCAGTTTTGAGCATGTGGAACTAGTATATTTCATTCCTAATCTACCCTTTTTGATAAGTAAAGTTTGAATGTTTTGACAATCATTTTTACACTAACTTATCAACACAAAATTAAAAACATGTTTCAGCCATGATTAGGCTAGATGACTGAAACAAGATATTATTTTTGAACCAGCAGTGGCATTTAGGCTTGCACACTTTCAGTAGTAATATTTTTTGGGTATGGGGCTATTCCTCTTTTCAAATCTGCCATATTTTTCTTTCTTTCTATTTTTTTAATTTTTTGTTATTTTTATCATGCAATGTTATGTACAATGAATGAAAATTTTAAACTAGGGCCTTTGACAAAAATGATACTTGAGCATCCTGTCATCAATAGGATCTCCCAACATCCCTTGTCCATTCAGCCTTACTAAACAAAAAACATTGCTACTTCTATTAGAATGCATGATGTGATGATTTTCCCACAAAATCTGAAACTTGCCATTTTTTTCTTTATACCTTCTCATTGATCTTTGCTTCTGAACTTTGTCTTTGTTGAAGAACTCCCTTAGATGAACAAGGTAGTCTTTATGAGTTTTAAAGTAGACAATGATGTCATCAATGTATATCATGGTACAATAGCTCAAATCAGGAGCCATGGATCTTTGGAGAGTAACTTTAGCACTCCATGATTAAGAAAGTATTTGATCATACAAGTAGATACCCAAAGGTGCTTTGAAAGTGGTCTCATGCTAATCATTTGGAGATACCCTCTCTTGATTGAAATATGAAACACTACCAAGCCATGACACTTTGTTGGAACCTTCTACCTCTTGTAGTATATGATTTGTCTTGAGAAAAGGGTATATGTTCTTTAGGTGGTTTCGATCTAGGTCTCTAAAGTCCATATACAGCCTACACCCTTTTATTTTCCTTCTTAGTGACATAATTTTCTCTAAAGACTTCTGGTTCTTCTTGAAAGGGATCAAAATTTGAACAGTGTTTGTGTCAAAAGTCTTTAAATTCTCATCACTATATGTAAAATCATGTTCAAACTCCTTGCATATCCTTATGTATTTTAGTTTTGTGTGTAGTGACAGAGTTCTGGATAACTTAATCATTTTGGGTCTTTCAAAGCTGGCCACAATATACTCCTCTATATCAGTTCCAGTAGATACTCCTTTAGGGTCCATAGCAACATTTGTGGGATTCAACCACTCTTCTGAAGGGTCAAAACTCTTTGATGGTGAGTTGTCTATGTAAGGCAAAACCTTAAGCCTCTTTTGATCCAGATTCCTAAAGATTTTTGTTATGTGAGAGTATTTCAGCACTTCTGGATTGCCAAAAGGGAAAAGTTTTGTTTTTGAGGTTTGTCCTTCATTTGAGCAACCTGATTCAAATTCTAAACTGATTTTTGGTTTTGAAATTTCATTTTTAGTTTGCAGAAAGTTAAGTTCAGTTTTATCATCATGTTTTTGTTCAGGGCTGCTATAGTTTTGGCTGTTGAGTTCTTTATGCAGAGACTGGTTTGACTATTGTAGTGTGCCTAGATCTATCTCAACTTCACTTACCTCTTCATTAATGTCCTCTTCATTACACAATATGAAAGAATTAAGATCTGAATGAATGGAATAAAGAGGAGTGTTGTTTCGCCTCCCTTAACTACTAATCATAAATTTCATGTGTGAATCTCGGTATAGTTTCCTTGTCTGGTTAAAAACAAGGATGGTAGCATAGGACATGTCTAGTTGAAGGTTCCCTTGAAGTTTGGCTCCCCAAGATCTAGATAAAAGCATGCCATACTTAGGGGGAATATCTGCCACTACTATGTCCATAACAAGGCCCTTAGTAGGTGTTATCACCCAAAAATTTCAACATATCATTGTGACAAGGTTACAAAATTTCATGGATCAAATTTGAGTTCTAGGAGTCAATTTAGGTTTGATCAAGGGTATGTTTTAGATTTTTTATGGTTTAAAGCTCATCCTACGGTTCAAATAAAGCCTTATTTAAAGTTCTTTCATGTAAAATATTCATCATTTTCATTTGTAGGTCATTTCCCAAAGTTTCATGTCGAAACAGTTCAATTAGCCAAAATACCGTGTTTTCATAGCGCCACCTGTTGAAAAAAGTCATTTTGCGCTACGAAAGCGCTAATAGTTTCATAGTGCAAACATGGAAAATTACATTGCAGGTGCTACGAAAGTGCGGATTTGTAATTGTCTTATCATTGAGTTGGCAGATGTTAGAAACCGTTGGGAAAGGGTAGGATAGTGGCATGTTGAGTCATGTAATGATGAAATTTGATGTACACAGCCACATTTGCAGTCATCATTGTCATTATAGGTTATGAATGAGGCATCATTTAGTTATGAGAGGACATTTTAAATTTCAAAATATTTCCTAATTATTTATTCTCATTTCCTTTTGCCTCCATTCGAAATGTCTGAACTTTGAGTGTCAAGCCAAACTTGTGGTTGATTCATACAAAGGTTTTACTACACCCATATCAAGAGAGGATGATATTTTCTCAAGAGAGGCTACTGTTACAATTATTCAAGCGAGGTTTTTGTTACAATTATTCAAGCGAGGTTGCTGTTACATTTTTTCAAGTGAGGCTGGAAGTTTTGTTCAAGAATATGGCAGGGGAAAAGAAAATTCACAGAGGAGGACACTGCTTAAGGCATGAACTTGAAGACATGAAGGCAATAATTGAAGACCCAAAAATGATGGAATTGTTCATTGTTGAAAATGGCAACAAGAAACAGTGAAGGAGGCCTCCTGAAACATCTTTCTTGATCCTAGTTGGAAAGTGATCACCTAAACTAGGTGGGGACCACACATGTGATTTTTGTCGAAAAGTCTATTTTTAGACTATGTCTATTTTTAGACATATGGATCATGGACCGGGAGCTGCAGTATGCTATTCTTGGAGGATTGGTCATGTTGGTAAAAATAGATGGAATTCTATTTGTAGCATTTAGGTCGAAGTCTATTTTTAGACTGCCTGTCTAAAAATAGAACAGTCAAATATTATTTACCCTTAATAATATTTGGACTCTAAACTTCAGTTTACTCTCTTGGAGCACTTCAGTTTGACCCCCAGAGTTGGGGCAAGCAGCTGCCAGAAGGATTTACACTTTTCCTATGGGTTAAGTGAGCTAATGCATGGTTGACTTCAGTTAGAGCTCAAGTGGCGGAGTTCGGTGGAGTTGATGCGACAGTTAATGGAGATGGTGTTCTGGTTAACTAGTTGAACTAGTTGTATTTAGTTTAACTGGCTAATACACTAGAGATGAGTTGTGTGAATTAAATATTATTTAATTCACAAATTATTAACTCATTATTCAACTAAATAACACATCAGTTTAAATCAGTGCATGGACAGTTCAGTGGCGACAAGTGAAAGAGGTAGATGAAAGGGTGAGTATAGCTATCAGTTACGACATTAGTTGTGCATGAGATTTGCACTACACTTGGAGGAAATTACCAATGACAATTTTGCAGTTGGAGCCAGTGAGATTTGAACTTGGATCTCTATTTAGACCATCCTTGACTGCGCAATAGAGGTAGGGAAATTAGTGGGTGTGTTTTGAACCTGTGACTTGTTCAAAACCAAGCTAGTTTTTGTGTAGCTTTGGGAGATAGTATTGAGTACTTGTGAGGAGTTTGTACTATGTATTTGCTGCATGTTCTCTCCATCTAATATACAGAATAGATGAGGGGTTTTCAGCTATAATATTTCCCCATACATACAGTGTTAATGTGTGTGATGATTTGATGTGCTATTGCTTCTATTCTTTCCGCATGTGACAATTAATTGTAGAAGAAGATTATGTGTTATGCATGCAATTCGAAATTGATGTGTGATCAAGTTAATATCCATTGAATAAGTGATTTATTCAGCAAATTTCTACATGGTATCAGAGCCAAGTTAATTGTCGAGATCTATTACGGTGATTGCAAACTTATTTCCTCGGACAGAGCCTGCATACGGGCTAGATAGCCTCCGGATTCATCTTTCTTTGGAAAGTGAAAGGTCTGGTAAAAGCTCATGCAGTCAATATCTGATTTAGAAATAATTTTTTCTCAAGTGTAGATCGGAAGCGATTGAGTTATCAGTTGGTGGTGAAATTCGAATTTGCAGATTTGTGTTCTTGGTGCCACGGTGGAAATGTCTTTCAACGGTTTGCGAATCGAATATGCCTTGGAAGGAAGTTCGAATTATGTTGCATGGAAGGACCGCATGGAGGCTGTATTAGATGATAATGGGCTGTTGGAATTCGTGGAGAAAGAGATTCTAAAGCCTACTTCTAATGATGCTGCTGTTGTGGAAGCCTGGCGAAAGAAACAAGAAAAATGTCGAAGGATCCTGTTGGAGGGCGTAAAGGATCACATTGTATCCAGCCTGAATGGAAAGGCTTCTCCATATTTGATGTGGAAAGCCTTGACAGATCTGTACCAGAGCAAGAGCACCTAGAGGAAGTTGGCGCTCAAGGATAGACTCAGGAACATCAATATGGAGAAAGGCGACAGCATCGCAAAATACCTCACGAACTTCACTCAGTGCAGAGATGAGCTGGGAAGTGTGGGGGTGACTGTCGAAGATGAGAATATGGTGGACCTGGCTCTCCTTGGTCTTCCGAAGGCTTGGCATTCATATCAAGATAGTGTCAATGGTCGGGAGAAGTTGCCGGGATGGGAGAGACTGTGGTCGGATCTCATGCAAGAGGAGATCAGGAGGACTACCAGGGATGGATCTTCATCAAATGCATCTGATGAAGAAGACTGCGCTTTGGCTACCAAAGCAAGGAAGGGGAAGGGCAAGGAGAAGGCTTCTCAATCCAGTGCAGATGGTAAAGAGCCTGACATGTCCAAAGTGAAGTGTTTTCATTGTCACGATCATGGACATTACGCCACGAATTGTCCACAAAAGAAGAAGAACAAGCAGGCTGCTGGAGCTGCAGCTGGTGAGGCTCTTGCCTCGCAATTTGAGTTGGACTTCTCATTGATCGCATGAATTTTGTCTAGTGCAATGGGATCGGGGTGGTACTTTGATAGTGGTGCTTCCTTTCACATGATGAGAGATGTGAATCTTTTCAGTGACTTGGTGGAGAAAGGTCTCCAGATGCATGTTGAGTTGGGCGACGGTGGACAATACAATGCGACCGGAATTAGTACCATAAACTTTCAGAGGGAGTCAGGTAAACTCATTCTTTTACAAGATGTATTGCATGTACCAGGTCTAACAAAGAATCTGATCTCAGTCGCAATGTTAGAGGATAAAGGGTATGAAGTTGTCTTTAGAGAAGGAAAAGTTTTCCTTCGGCACAAGGCAACGAGGCAAGTCAAGAAGGTTGGGATTCGGGAAAAGAATCTCTACAGACGTGAAGTAGATGGGATGTCTACGGAGCTTCCTATTGTTGGGAAGCGGAAGGAAGACATGCAACTGAAGCTTGAGAGGGAGCAAGTGTTGCATGCAAGCGAGAAAGACATGCAATTGAAGCTTGAGAGGGAGCAAGTTTTGCATGCAGGTGAAAGTGAACCTCGGGATGTGGAGCAGCCACAAGAGGATCATGGAGTGGAAGAAACCACTCATGTAGAGAAATTTCATGCCAGACGGGCAGAGGGAGTGCATGCAGCTATACCACCAGGTGAGACGTGGGGCGACATGCATGATTAATCCCATGAGGAGATTTCTGGGAAAGATTCATGAGATGGTCTGGATATCATGGATTGAACCTGGCTACGAGGTGCCCACAGCGTAGTAGTAGCAAGATCAGTTGGAGTGATGCAGGAAGATCAAAGTGACAGTGTCGGATACTGGAGCGCGGATCAGAGTTGACAGCAAGTGCAAGAGTGCATGGGTGAAAAGAGTTCAACAGCGCAGTGGTTCCTGATGACATGTGCAGTTGGCCAAGCAGAAGTCAAAGACTTTGATGATAGATGCTAGATACAACAAGACTGATTGAGTTTTTTGGAGCCTATTCAGTTTCACAGGAGTTGCAAAGTAGATGCATGAAGTTGCATGGCACTTGTGAAGGTTGCAGGGTGAATGCATGGAGTTGCATGTCGCATGCAATGACAGTCCTTTCTTGTTGAGAGGGAGTGTTGAAAATGGCAACAAGAAACAGTGAAGGAGGCCTCCTGAAACATCTTTCCCGATCCTAGTTGGAAAGTGATCACCTAAACTAGGTGGGGACCACACATGTGATTTTTGTCGAAAAGTCTATTTTTAGACTATGTCTATTTTTAGACATATGGAGCATGGTCCAGGGGTTGCAGTATGTTATTCTTGGAGTATTGGTCATGTTGGTAAAAACAGATGGACCTCTATTTTTAGACATTTAGGTCGAAGTCTATTTTTAGACTGCCTATCCTAAAAATAGGGAAGTCAAATATTATTTACCCTTAATAATATTTGGACTCTAAACTTTAGTTTACTCTCTTGGAGCACTTCAGTTTGACCCTCAGAGGTGGGGCATGCAGCTGCCAGAAGGATTTACACTTTTCCTATGAGTTAGGTGAGCTAATGCATGGTTGACTTCAGTTAGAGCTCAAGTGGCGGAGTTCGGTGGAGTTGATGCGACAGTTAATGGAGGTGGTGTTTTGGTTAACTAGTTGAACTAGTTGTATTTAGTTTAACTAGCTAATACACTAGAGATGAGTTGTGTGAATTAAATATTATTTAATTCACAAATTATTAACTCATTATTCAACCAAAGAACACATCATTTTAACTCAGTGCATGGATAGTTCAGTGGCGACAAGTGAAAGAGGTAGATGAAAGGGTGAGTATAGCTATCAGTTGCGACATTAGTTGTGCATAAGATTTGCACTACACTTGGCGGAAATTACCAATGAAAATTGCGTAGTTGGAGCTAGTGATATTTGAACTTGGATCTCTATTTAGACCAGCCTCGACTGCGCAATAGAGGTAGGGAAATTATTGGGTGTGTTTTGAACCTGTGACTTGTTCAAAACCAAGCTAGTTTTTGTGTAGCTTTGGGAGATAGTACTGAGTACTTGTGAGGAGTTTGTACTATGTATTTGCTACATGTTCTCTCCATCTAATATACAGAATAGCTGAGGGGTTTTCAGCTATAAGATTTCCCCATACATACTGTGTTAATGTGTGTGATGATTTGATGTGCTATTGCTTCTATTCTTTCCGCATGTGACAATTAATTGTAGAAGAAGATTATGTGTTATGCATGCAATTCGAAATTGATGTGTGATCAGGTTAATCTCCATTGAATAATTGATTTATTCAGCAAATTTCTACATTCATAAGAGTAGGCTGCCTACGATTTTGTGAGAAGTTGCAGGGCTTCCACACACAGGTATCCAAGGAATTTGCCATGAATTTCAATGGAACAACCACTAAGGTTGGGATGCTAAGTGTGTCTATTACACCAGAGGTCATTGCTATTGTTATAGAGATACCAAGAGGTCAAGAAACCTGGTTCAAAAGTTTTAATTTTGATATGGAGAAGTGTAAAGAGTTCATGAAGCCTGAGTATACAGACATGGACCTTAATAATGCTATCCCTAGAAGCTGCATCAAAGATAAATACTCAAAAATTCTACTCAACATTCAAAAATATTTTACCTGTGAAGGCAGATATCAACAAGTTTTTTCATGTCATTTCAAACTACTGCTACACTTCACTGGTAAGATTTCACTTGATTTACCTTTTTATCTACATAGGAGTCTAGCAAAGATGGCTAATAAGGTGCAAGCAAAGTATGAAGGGAGTGAAACATATTTGTTTCATCATGGTTTAATGAAGTTATTAATTTTATATGAACTTCAGAAGATAGGCAGAGATTGGTCATATTTCTTGTTTATAAATGGTTTTGAGTTGGAAACCCTAACTCTTGCAAGAAACCCTAAATCTAAAGGAGTTCCATCACCACCACCAATAGAACCAAGTCAACCTGTGGTTGCTAAACCAAAAGCAACTGCAAGAGTGAAGCCAAGAAGGAAAACTAAGAAAGGGTGAGAGTAGGTGCAAATGATTGATACTCCAACTCTCCCACCTGTAAAACAGAGGTCAAAGGTTGTCAAAGATGCGAAACAGAAACAAGATGTCAGCAAGCAGGAAATCAAAAGAGTAACTAGAAGCCAAGTAGTGGCATTAAAAGGAAAGATAGTTGCTATAGAGGACAACCCAGTAACAAAGGGAAATCTAGAGGATATTCTTCATGCCATTGACATAGAAGAGACACCCATTGTCCAAGCTAATTTCATTGGGGAAGAGGAGCATAAGTTGAAAAAGACCAAGTCTGCAAAGAAGCTAGAGTTTGAGGGGGAAGATGCAAGTTTCATCTTTCAAGAAAGAAAGCATATAACTAGGCATGTTAGTAAGTTGATGGTAGGCAGCAAGGAGGTTCAAATACCCACTGAGACAGCTAAAGCATCCAAAGAGATAATTGATCTTTCAACACCTACAGTGAAGCATAAAATCAACAAAACATAAAGGGGAAAAGTGAAAATGATAAAGAAAACAGAGTTTCAACGTCTTGAGGAGAAATTAAGGTTGGCAAACCAGGAGATTGTTGTCATGAAAAAGAGAGTTAGAAAGCACAGTGTTGAGAAAGTTCAGTTTAAAAGGATGAAGGCACTGTTGAAAGGACAAACTGATTCTATTGTGGGCAAGACTGTTTGCGTTGACGCAGAAGTCATAGATGCCCCCTTAGATTACAACATTCTATTGGGTCGTGGCTACACCTATGTGATGTCTACTGTCCCATCTACGGTTCACATCAATATTTTCTTCCCTCATAATGGAAAGATAGTCACCATTGACCAGTTGATATATTACGAACCAAAGTCTCAGACCTCCTCTAAGTCCACCATATCTTCGGTGGCCAATAAGCAAACCGTCGATCCTTTGACTAGTGTCTCACCTAGAGTCTATAAAGATTCCTCATTGCTTGGTACATTCCCTAGTCTTCCCCCTCTTGTCTATGATCCCAGCTCATCGAATGTTTGCATGATGCAATTGTCTCGGGCTGCCCTTAAGCGGTCCGCCTCGGCTAGTAAGCAGCCTCCTCGCCCTCTGCAGTAGACTCCTAGCCCTTAAATTCAACCTTCTAGACCCCCTCCTCCTGGCCCTTTAGCTGGTATCCATGAGCCTCTTTACCCTCCTAGAATGGTTCCTCCAAGCCTTAACCATTTAGGAGCCGTCCTGCTTGGGCATTACCCCTCTGGTCAGATACCGTTCCTAGCTCCTCCCTCAGAAGTGTACATGGTACCTATCATGGCCACCCTCTCTCTTCCTAACTTGATCCTTGGGATTCCCGTCTGGTACCTTGATCCTCCAGCTGCTACCCTGCCTAGTCAACCCTAACCTTATCTTGCTTTGACCTCGGTTCAACTGATCCCCATGACTTCTCCCGCTGCAACAGTACCTCAGCCACCTCAACAGGAACCATCTCCTGTTGTGACCACTTTGGGTAAGAATGGAAAAGCTCACAAGAAGGCATCAAAAGACAAGGCTGCCTCGACAAACCTTGCCCCTCCTCGGCCTCCAGAGCATACCATCCAATGTGCTGTGTGTGATGTTTTCAGTCATGCCACCCATACTTGTCCAGAGTTGCCTCATCTCCAGCCCATGGTTAATGTCGTGTCCCCTGAGTCTAGGGTCCCAAAAACCTCTGTTCCTTCCTCGGCTGCAGCCAGGAACCCAAAGACTATTCACACCAACCACCCCTGTGCTTTGTGTGATCTCCATGGCCATTATACCCACCTCTGTCCCCACCTTGAGAACTTCTGCACCTCTCTAGTGGCAATTCGCTAATTCGAGGCCAAGCGCAACGAGTCCACCGCTCCCTTATTTGCGCATTTTTCTCCGACAAAACCAGAGGACATGAATGCTCCCATTGATATTCTCCCTCCTAATGTCGAGATGATGGAGCCTTCGTCGACCATTTTCTACCTATCATCATCCATGAGACCCTCGGTGGAAGTCCCCTTGGAGACTTCCCTTGATGTTTCGCTTGACCTCCCTCCAGCGATCACCCTGGGCTCAACATCGGTAGATCCTTTATTTTCTTACTCTTCTGTCACCACTTGTGATGATGCGCATGTGAACCTCTCTTCTCATGATGATGAGTCAGGTAGCTTCGCCACATCAAGTGGTCTTTCTTCCCCCAGTCACCCCATCTTCTATGATGACATCATGGAAGTAGTCACCACTCCTGAATTTATCTAGCCCCCCTTACATCGAACTCATGCATTCGAACCACATACACCTTGTGGCCATTGCATTGACACCCAATGTTTGGGTAACGGGCACCCATATTTGAGAGACTAGGAGAAGAAATTCTCCACAATTATCCTAGTGTATCTGGTCGTGTTGACTCTAGTACCATTATTCTTCCACATTTAGAAGAACCTCTAGAGTCCCATATCACTTCAGATCACTCTAGGGACAATACCCCTCATCATTCCTTCATACTACATAAACAACCCAGTCCCTTTGACATTGTTGTTGACCAACCTGTGAGTTTTCTAGGAGAGCACCAGTTCATTATCTACAAATCCTCTCTTTGGGATAGTGACACCATGTATGCCAATCTGGAAACTCAAAGTCCATTTGATTCATATATGTCTTACCAAAAGAGATTGGTAATCATGCATTCCCTTTCTCCAATTGCATAACAATAACGAAAACAAATGGTGCACCACATCATTAAAACGTGTTTAGATTCCCATTTTTCTAAATACATTTTGGCATGACCACAACATGCTTGGGGGCACCTATGCCCCTCAACAATAAAAGTCCCAGATCTCAGCCAAAAAAAACACTGAAACTCCCTTTCTTTGACAAGTCGCACTTTTTAGGTCATTTCCTGGGACAAGTCACATTTTTTTGCCCAGTACCTGCTACCCAGGTCGCAGAACAAACCCCAAAAAGTGTGACTTGGCTTGTTCATGAGCTCTGGGTACCTAAATTGAACTTTAAATCCACTGAAATGAAAGAGTAGGATTAGGCCTCTTACCCACAACTGACGGATCTCAATTCCAATGGTCGATTTGTCTACTACGATTGCTGCAAGATTTAGGGCCTTCTCTCCTCACTAAATTCACCATAGCTCCACCTGCAAATGAGTGAATTTGGAGGGAAAATGCCTTATTAAAAGAAACCCCTGATTTTTCTTTTGCCTGTTGTGGCCAAACCGTAGCTCAGTTTGATGAACCATCTGTACCGTTGGAAAGCTCTCACCGAGCCCTCAAATGGGTATCTATTAGTTTTTAGTGACTTGATACTCCACTAGGACACATTTTTTCCATGAAGCATCACTCCACCCTTCCTGAAAATCAAATTTCTTCACCTGCAACACTCGTACTGGGGGCACCACTTTGCCTTCATACTTGTCCACGCTCATGTCGACTTTCATCATGAGTTACCATCTTGTACTCATGTTTTTATGGTCCCCATTGGACCTTTTCTATGTGGCAGCACCATCGAGTCACCCTTGTTTAGAGCATCCGAGTTGAGTCATCATTGCATTCATGTATTCCATTCTGAGTCCCTTTGCATCCCGCTATAGTCCTCCATATTTCATTGCTTGGTCCCTCTCTCGTGTCGCACATTATGGCCTTCAGACCCATTGTCTTCTATCCCTCATGATATTGTGTCAGTCGCTGCCAGGTCATCCATGCCCTTTATGCTCTCACAAGGGAAGTCATCTGTTCTCTACTCAATACCCCCCATTTCATCATCATCATTGGTGTCAATCTATTAGTCACTCTACTATTTTCTCTCATGCCTTAGTTGAGGATCCCTTATTGACTCACCTATGGCATACCTCCTTCTGTTGACATCAGCTCATTCATTCCAGTTGACAGGTCTAGAGGGCAGTGTACCTTAGTTCCAACTTCCACTCTTGTTTGGTGCCTCAGATCAGGTAAAGGGACTCCTTATTTCCCTTTGACTTGATTGTTTCTCAACTCCAGCTCCTTTCAGCATGATCGAGATCCGTATGCTCGATGGTTTAGTGATGCAACATCTAACATCGGTGATTCCTGGGTGTGTGTGAGATGTCTCAGCCCTCATGAGGGGGTGGCCCTACAGGTAGCCCCCCACATGCCCACATGACCTCTCCATTACAAACTTTCGATGCAGCTCCATATATTTGATGATGTATGCCTCAGTTGCTTGCAACGCCTTTTTGATTGCATGTATCAGTTAGATTATCAAAGCCCTTTCCTGTTTACAGGGGCATCTGGGTTGTATTTATATCTAATGTACTCAGATATTATTGTACAAGTCCTGGCTATTATCCGAGGCATAATATGTATGTGGGATTCATTATCATGTTGTTTATTTGGCTCATGTTTATGCCAGCATGTACCATATTGGCCAGTCCCGTGGTTTTTCGGACACCTTATTGTTTGTACTTTGCCTCGGCAGGCATAGGTATGCCTCCCTCTCCGCCTATAACATAGGTACTCACTCATCAAAGATACTTGTTGCACCTATAAGTCTCGCCTCCTTAGGATCTAGTTCTTTTAGCACATTGGTCTACTTTATACTTCTCTCTCTTTAACTCCCCCTTCGATGTCTAGTGATTGAGTTCTTACAACGTACTTCAGTCATACGATTAGCTCCTAACGCTCGCACGCTGGGGGAAAATCTGTTACACCATTTTTTGGTCATCTAACCTATTGTTATTAGATGGACCCAAGTACACCATGTAAGATCAATTTTACCCTAAGTAAAATTGCATTCACTATGAAAAATAACTTAGTAAACCACCTTTATTAAGTTGTTTATGGTCTAAACAGGAAACCCCATGAGGAAATATTAAATAAATGTACATTTGTTTGATTTTCCTCAAGGAATAATTAGTTAAACAACAGTTTAATTAATATTCCTAGTTATATTTAACCCAAAACAGGTAAATTAATTAGATAAATCATTATTTATCTTATTATTTCTTAAGAATAATTATTTAAACCTTATTTAAATAATATTCTTTGTTAAATATGACTCAACCACCCTTAAATAATTAAATAAATCATTATTTATTTGATTATCACTCAACCACATCCTTAAAAGATAAATAAATCATTTATTTATTTATTATTTACAAATAAAGGGATTTGACCCAAGTCAAATTCATTTTCCCTCCAACAAATATAATAAAATATTCCATAAAATTTGGATCTTGATTTGGTTAATAATATTTTAATTATGCACCAATATCTAGACTAACTCAATATTTTGTTATAAATAGAAGGGTTTTCCCATTCGTTTACCACCTTTTTTTGCCTAAAGATCACTTTGGATCTATACTTTTGGTTTGACTATTGATCCACCATCATAGTCATATTTTTCTACTATTTCTGTCTGGGTTTTCTACACCATCAAGAGAGAGGAATTCTAGATCTGAAGTGCTAAGGACTTATAAGAACCCATCCCATTGAGGAGAATAGGGAACACCCTCTTGCGTTTTCCTCCCAAGTGCCATTAATACAAAATTTATTTGATATATTCTTGTCTTGTCTATTGGATGCATGGAGTAAATCTTGTTTTTTCTACTGCTTAATGTCTTCTAATGCATAGATCTAGATTTTTGCAGCATTTATCTTGATCACCTAATCACGGATATGAGGATATTAGCAGTCATCTCTGCTGTTAGGGTTGTTTGTTATGCGCAGCTAAAGTGGTATTTTTTCATATGCTTGGAATTAAGATTCATACTAATAGCAGCCTATTTCATTTTTTAGTAGGAAATTAGCTAACTCTAAGCTGGAGTATAATATCTTAGAAAAGCAAGCCTATGCCTTGGTAAAGGCTATCAAAGATTTCAAAATCTCTATTCTGCATTATCATATCATGGCTTTTGTTCCTAATATTGTTGTGAAAGTGATTCTCACTCAAGCCGATCCTTATGGCAAGAGGGGAAAATGGATTGCTAAATTGATGGAGTATGATATAGAGATTAAGCCAACAAAATTGGTCAAAGGACAAGGCTTAGCAAAGCTAATGGCACAGTCAAACTTTGACTGTCTTGACATAAATTTAATTGCAGAAATATCAGAAATTTCAGATGAGGAAGAAGAACTAGTCCCTATTGAAGAAAAGTACATCACTTTAGATTGGTACAAGGATATTTTTTTTGTCCTACAACATCATAAAGCAATTGTTGAGCTAACAAATTCTAAGTCAAGATTTGTGAAGCTAAAATCCTTGAGATATTGCATTTTTAATAGAAATCTGTTTTGGAAAGATACATGTGGAATTTTGCTAAATTGTTTGCTGGAAGAAGAGGCTGATAAAGTGATTGAGGAGTTCCACAAAGGAGATTGTGGAGGTCACCATTATTGGAAGGCCATAGTGAACAAGATTCTTAGAGCAAGGTATTATTGGCCTACAATGTTTAAGGATGTCTACAAAAAGATTTTTGTCTGCCATGAATGCCAGATTTGCGATGGTAAGAAGAAGCTTGTACCTTTACCTTTAATTCCTATCTATGTGGAAGCGCCATTTCAGTAGTGGGGGCTAGATTTTATTGGAGAAATTCATCCATCATCATCAGGTCAAGATCGCTAGATTCTCACAACGATTGATTACTTCACCAAATGGATTGAGGCAATCCCAACTAGGCAAGCAAATGATTTTGTGATTATTTATTTTTTGGAAAATAATATCTTGTCTAGGTTTGGTTGCCCCATGAAGATCATAACTGATAATGCATAGGCATTTAAGTCTAAGAAACTGATCAATATCTATCATCAGTATCATATTACTCTTGGGCATTCCACTACATATTATCCGCAAGGGAATGGTCTTGCTAAATTTTATAGCAAGAGAATTGTGAGGATCATTAAAAAGGTGTTGCAGGAAAATAAGAAGGTTTGGCATTTGAAGTTGAAGTATGCCTTATGGGCTAATAGGATATGCACAAAAAAATCAATTGGAACTTCACCATATGAACTGGTATATGGAGTTGAAGCCATTTTTCCTACATCTTTAGGGGTACCTGTCATGAAGCTGATTCAAGGATTAGAAGAGGAACCAAATGCAGTTCAGAGAAGAATCAATCAGTTAATAGCTCTGTAAGAGAAGAGGCATGAAGTTTATAACAACAACCAGCAATCCCAAAATAGAATCAAGAGGAAATTTGATAAGAAGATCAAGGAAGAAACTTTTCAAATTCAGGATGAAGTGTTGAAATGGGAGGCCAAAATTGAAGAGAAAGGAAAACATGGTAAGTTTGAGAACTTGTGGAAAGGTCCTTTCAAGATAGTTTCTTTTCATGGAAACAATACTTACATACTGCAAGAGATGGATGGAAAATCATATGCTGAAGGACCTGTCAATGGCAGGTTTTTAAAGCATTACTCTTCCTAAAAAATCTTTTGATCATTCATATCATTGTACATATTCCATTTTATGAGTTTTTATGTTAATAGAGACAATCTAAATTAGAAAGCTTGAGCTCGAGGTGAATTCCATTAGAGCTTGAGGAGAAAGCTTGGCAATTTCAAAGTTTTTTCTGTTTTGGAAAGAAAATGGATAGCAGCACTGGAACTACTAGTTCTTAGTGTACCACAGGGGCACACTATCTCAAGTGGGGCCATTGTTATCACCCAAAAATTTTAACACATAATTGTGACAAGGTTACAAAATTTCATGGACCAAATTTGAGTTCTAGGAGTCAATTTAAGTTTGATCAAGGGTAGGTTTTAGACTTTTTATAGTTTAAAGCTCATCCTAAGGTTCAAATAAAGCCTTCTTTAAAGTTATTTCATGTCAAATATTCATCATTTTCATTTGTATGCCATTTCCCAAAGTTTCATGTCAAAACTATTTAATTAGCCAAAAAACCATGTTTTTGTAGCATCACTTGTTGAAAAAAGTCGTTTTGCGCTACGAAAGTGCTAATAGTTTCATAGCGCAAACATGGAAAATTACACTGCAGGAGCTACGAAAGCATGGATTTGTAACCTATCTTTTCATTTGAGTTGGTAGATGTCAGAAACCATTGGGAAAGGGTAGGATAGTGGCATTTTGAGTCATGTAATGATGAAATTCGATGTACACACCCACGTTTGCAGTCATCATTTTCATTATAGTTTATGAATGAGGCATCATTCAGTTATGAGAGGACATTTTAAATTTCAAAATATTTCCTAATTAGTCATTCTAATTTCCTTTTGCCTCCATTCAAAATGTTTGAACTCTAAGTGTCAAGAAAAACATGTGGCTGATTCATATAAAGGTTTTACTACACCCATATCAAGCGAGGTTAATATTTTCTCAAGTCAGGCTGCTGTTACAATTATTCAAGTGAGGCTACTGTTACATTTTTTCAGGCTAGGTTGAATTTTTTTTTCAAGAATATGGCAGAGGAAAAGAAAATTCACATAGGAGGACACTGCTTAAGGCATGAAGCTGAAGACATGAAGGCAATAATTAAAGACCCAACAGTGATGGAAGCATTCAGAAGAGTAGGTTCCCTATGGTTTTGTGGGAAGTTGTAGGGTTGTCATACACAGGTATCCAAGGAATTTGCCATAAATTTCAACTGAAAAACCACTAAGGCCGGGATGTAAGTGTGTCTATTACACCAGAGGTCATTCCTGCTGTTACAGAGATACCAAGAGGTCAAGAAACCTGGTTCAAAAGTTTTATATTTGATATGTAGTAGTGAAAAGAGTTTATGAAGTCTGAGTATACAGACATGGATCTTAATAACGCTATCCCTAGAAGATGCATCAAAGATAACTACTCAAAACTACTGCTCAACATTAAGAAATATTTTACCTGTGAAGGCAGATATCACAAGGTTTATTCATATCATTTCAAACTACTGCTACACTTCACTGGTAATATTTCACTTGTTTTACCTTTTTATCTGTATAGGAGTCTTGCAAAGATGGCTGATAAGGTGTAAGAAAAGGGTAAAGGGAGTGAAACATCTTTGTTTCATCATGGTTTAATCATAAGTTATTAATTTTAGATGAAATTCAGAAGATAGGCAGAGATTGGTCATCTTTATTCTTTATAAATGGTTTTGAGTTGGAAACCCTAACTCCTGCAAGAAACCCTAAAGATAAAGGAGTTCCATCACCACCACCAGTAGAACTAGGTCAACCTATGGCTGAAAACCAAAAGCAATTGCAAGAGTGAAGCCAAGAAATAAAACTAAGAAAGGGCTAGAGCAGGTGCAAATGATTGATACTCCAACTCTCCCACCTACAAAAACAGAGGTCAAAGGTTGTCAAAGATGTGAAATAAAAACAAGCTGTCAGCAAGCAGGAATCAAAAGAGTAACTAGAATCCAAGAAGTGGCATTAAAAGGAAAGATAGTTGCTATAAATGACAGCCCAGTAACAAAGGGAAATCTAGAGGATATTCTTCATGCCATTGACATAGAAGAGACACCCATTTTCTAAGCTAAGTTCATTGGGGAAGAGGAGCATAAGTTGAAAAAGACCAAGTCTATAAAGAAGCTAGAGTTTGAGGGGGAAGATGCAGGTTTCATCTTTCAAGCAAGAAAGCCTATGACTAGGCATGCTAGTAAGTTGATGGTAGGCAACAAGGAGGTTCAAATACCCACTGAGACAGCTAAATCATCCAAAGAGATAATTGATCTTTCAACACCTACAGTGAAGCATACAATCAACAAAACACAAAGGGGAAAAGAGAAAATGACAAAGAAAACAGAGTTTCAATGTCTTGAGGAGAAATTAAGGTTGGAAAACTAGGAGATTGCTGTCTTGAAAAAGAGAGCTAGAAAGAACAATGTCGAGAAAGTATATTTTAAAAGGATGAAGGCACTATGGGAAGGACAAACCGATTCTATTTCTGAAACTCCAAGTAGTGCAGAGCAATTTTTCAAGTGGACAGTTCCAACAATAAAGGAAGCCAAGTTTGTTAGAATAATAAATACTCATCTGAGAGCTTCTAACAAAATAATTAAAGATCAGGTGGAGGACTTAGAGCAACAGTTGGAGTTGGTTCATGATGATTAAAGAGCAGAGGCATTAAGATGACAGTCATAGAGGAAATAATAGCTCAACCAAGTATAAATGAAGAAGGGACTTCAAGGAAGCTAGAATGACTGTGTTATTACAGTTGATATTTTTTTTAAATGATGGAGACATGTACATTTTGAGTTTTTGGCAGAATTATAGTTTACACTTTGAAATTTTTTGACAAAACTGCATACTCAGCAGTTTCGTAGTGCATTCGGTGTAAAAAAGCAGAAACGCGCTACGAAACTACTGTAGCTACTTTCCTTTCTTATTTTGATAATATTTTAAAGGGTTTAAGACTGAGTTAAGAACTGAATTTTATATGGAAGATGTATTAAAGGGTAATTAAAATGATGCAGAGGAAATAATTGAGTTTTTGGAGGATAAAGACTTGAAATGGCAGTGCTACAAAAAGCGCTACAAAACTGCTGTGTTTTCGTAGCGCAGGACATTACAACATTTTGAGCAGTGTTTCAAGCGGTTTTAGATAGTTGGAGGCTAGGGAGGGGTTATGGAACGTGTTAATATAACTTCCAATAGCCAAGGACCATGAAATCAAGAGTAAATGATGATCAACATGTTCAAAGAATTCAAAAGATCTTATGCCTAAAAAACAGGGTACTGTTTCCTATTTTTGTGTAGGTCAGCAAAGTGGTCATGAAGAAATGAAGCCCATCATCCAAATTCAACCATGTGATGATACACTTGGAAATTATGCAAATTAAAATATATAAGGTTGTTATAGATAGAAATAAGCAGTTTGAGTCCTTTTTGAAATAGGAATGTCAAGTAGGATAGGTGTCTTTTAGTAATAAATTTCATGTCTTATGGTTATGCAAGGTGTCAGTAGTTAGAAATTTGATTTATCTAGCCTAGAGGAAGATCATCTCATGTGGTAAGAGGTCTATTAAAGGCCAAGAGGTCGAATTTGTCAAGGATTGGAGACTTTTTGGCAAAATTGTAGCTTATTGTAAAATCACTGTTTCAGCAATACAGAGATGGATTACTTGGAAAACTTGAGATTTTGAAGGAGTTTTTGGTGCTTACTTGTTCTATCTTTACCTTTTATGTATCTCTCTTGTAGTGGTTTTCATTTATATTACTCAGAATTCATCCTTGTGATGTTCTGACTTCCTTTATAAGTGAATTGACTGTGTATTTCCATGTCTCATGTGTGTATGTCCTACTACTAAAAACTTTGACCTGCCTCAACTTCCATGTCAAGTAAACTCACTAGATCACTGAAATTTTGACTCCATAAGCTCAATGGCTACATATTGATATTATTTTCAACCTACAGGTTGGAAAATGTTATCTCAGCAGACTATTTTATTGCAAATCTTTTGGAGTTTCTGATATATACAATAACAATACCACTTTCCTTCACCTGATATTCTTATGATATTTCAATGAGTTTATGTCCTATCTTTTGAAATGTTTTTATTTCAATGTCTTGATGTCTCATTACTCAAAATTCATGTATCACATGCTCTGAATTCCTTTGAACCTCAAGTTATTGGGATTTTCATGAATGTGTTACTCTTTCATTGAAGTATATACAAGCCTCAGCTTCCACAAGGAAAGCCTTTGTTATTGAGAGCCCTATCACTGACTCCATAGCCCAATGGTAGCAAGAATTCATCTTTTCAACCTGAACCAAAACACAAATAATAGAGTTAGCCATCTATCTATATCTTTATTCCATATCATTAACCCTTGAGAGAGCCCTCTCAGATTGAGGAGGCTAAGCCTCAGTCCAAAGATTGGTTTGAAATAGTTACACTGATGTTATTTGATCAGTAGCCAATTAGGTATGATTTTGGTGATAACATTTTGGTGTGTCTGCCGGGAGCCTGAAGACTATACTTTCCCAAAATTTTGAAGTTGAACTTCTGAAGGTAGCAGGAGCTCAGGAAGCTTTTCGAAGCTACATATACCTTGGTGACTCCATTCAAAATTTATATGATAAGTCGTTCTTGCGGACAAGACAGACCTCCCAAGTGTCCTACAGACAGCTAGCAACAAATGGACAAATAAAAACTATTTTCTCTAGATATTGTTTGATTTGGAATTAACTATAACAAGGTTTTAGAAATATACTTGTAATCCAGCGCTGATCTTCTTTCCAGTGGCTTGAAGAAAGTTGATGTCAAGGATCTGCAATCACGAACACAAGAAAATATCAAAAGCACATGCATAATAAATTCAATTCATGAATCAAACATCTATCAAGATGATCAAGGAATTCAAGAAATGAGATAATTAATTAAATAACCCATTGATTAAACATGATAAATAAGCTATTTAACTAAAGAACTCATTCAGAAAACAATATTCATTTGTATTAACTTAAATAAAGAAGAGCCTTACAACCGTGTCTGCCTTGATGTCATACAGGCCTTCCCGGGGTCCAAAACATGCGTTTCTTTTACTCTGACAAGCCTTGCACTCTCTCAGCTCAAATTAACATGGGTGTGTAATCATTCCCACATAATGATCAGTTAAGAGAGTATGAGTCTCTACAACATTTCTCTTCCAAAATTCTCAAAGTCTAACTCCCTAACTCTAACCTTTGAAGCTGCACTATGGCTTCAATTTATAGGAAAAGAGAGGAGGTTATGGTTCCACATAAGAAGGGATAGAATGATCTTTTGATGGGATTGGGCTCCATAAATCAAGGGGTAGGCTCCCATAATGGAGGAATTAACATACATGATAGGAACGAACCTTCGACTGGATAATTGCTTCTAGAAGCTTCCAGATTTGACTGCTGGGCTTATAAATGTTAATTTCCGCCGTTGTTTTACCTTTTATAGGGGTCCACACTCTTATTGAAGAGAATGTGCGTTTAGCTTCGCATGATTTAGAGCCAAAAGGTGTGGCACTGTAGGAAATGTTAAGAGAAAGTGTGGTACAAGTGTTTTTAAGACTTTTATGAGCTTTTCTGTCAATTTCAAGGCTTGATTTTAGGAATTTTGATGTTATAGACTTCTAAGGGAGTACTAAAACATCATGGTGACAAATTTCAGTGTAACAGAGAGCCCTCTCATACTGAGGAGGCTAAGCCTCAATCCAAATATTGGTTTGAAATAGTTACACTGATGTTATCTGATCAACCGCCAATCAGGTACGATTTTGGTGATAACATTTTGGTGCATCTGCTGGGAGCCTGAAGACTATACTTTCCCGAAATTTTGAAGATGAACTTCTGAAGGTAGCAGGAGCTCAGGAAGATTTTCGAGGCTGCACCTACCTTAGTGACTCCATTAAAAATTTATATAATCAAAGGTGGCTTCGAGAAGGAGATACACGAGGAGTAATCCTAACCCAGATCCACCTACCATCATGGACAATCCAAACACCATTTCTAGAGGAAGTCAAGGCAGTTCTGAAATATCAGGTACTCCATCACATTCGAAATCCTTGTCCTCTGAAATATTAAGAAGCAGTGAAGATAAAAGAGTTGATGATAAAATCGAGGAAGTCTTATTTAGATCTAAAAGTGAAAAATAATTAATTGAAATCATCTTAGACTTGCATAAGAGAGGTATTGATACCTCAGCCCTAGTAACAAAGGAAGACGAAGAAGAGTTTTGGGAAGCTGTTACTTCTGAGTTGTTGTTGGAAAGAGATCCTTTAGGTAAATTGAAAGAGCTTGATCCTTTTGAAGTCTGGTTGAAAAGTAAAGTTGGTTTAACTCTTCAAAATTGGAGTTCAATTGTTAGTGGACATCAAAGACCAGACAATCCTCCTCATAACAGTTCTTCATCCTCTATTTTTGCCATCCCTAAAGCTACCCAGCCCCTTTTACCATGGATGGAAATGTACCTCCTCCACTTGCTGCACCTGCTATATATGCCCCTTTTATTCTTCCAACTGTTTTACATGACCTCCCTAGAAAATATGCTGCTAGAATCAAAACTTATGGAAGTGATGAAGAGATTACAGCAAAAGAACATGTGGATCAATTTAATGATTTTATAGATAGGGAGGAGGTTGATCATGAAGATGTCAAGTTAACATTGTTTGCTCATATTTTTACTAGTGAAGTTAGGAAGTGGTTCCAAGCCCTTACTCCTGGAAGTATTCATAATTTCAATGAGTTTGAAGATACGTTTTTGAGAAAATTGGGAAATAGAACTAATCCAGTACAAGCCCTCACTGAGTATAACAGTTTGAGAAGAGTTGTTGATGAATCTATTCAAAACTTTTCAAAAAGTTTTAATAAGGTTTATGACTCTATTCCTACCCATTTAAAACCTCCACAACCTTTATCTCAGATGAGATATTTCAAAGCTTTTAACTATGATTTTTCTATACTGCTGAGAGAAAGAGAATCCCCTTCACTTGTTGAAATGAAAAATGGTGCAGTGAAGGTGGAGGTCAATATGATAATAGCTAAAAAGTAAAAAATGGGTAAGATTAAGTTAAAAGAAGAAGAGAAGCCTTCCTCCTCTACCTCTGATGATAAATTTGAATCAATGATGAAAACAATGGAAAAGCTGATGGATAGGTTGGCCCTTGGGAATACCTTTGCTCCTCCTGCACAACATGAACCTCAGTTTAGAAACCCTCAGTTCAGGAGACCTAAGAATCAACAAAGACCAAGGGAAACCAGAAATCAATAGCTTGATCCTCCAGTGAGACCTCCTTTCCAACATAACTTAATTGATGAAGATGGTGAACCTGAAATTCCTAAAGAGTCCATTCATTGTTTAGATGAAGAAATGTCTAGAATTTTCTTAACTAAAGAGGAACATGATAAATCAGACCAAGGTAATCATGGAGAGGAAACATCAGATTATCTAAAGGGGTATCAACATGCTATTTTTGAGATGCAAAAACAATACAATCTCAGAAATATAAATGTGCCTATCATTGCAAATAAAACACAGCCTAATAAAGATACACCTAAGGCTACTGATGGCAATAAAGATGTTCCTAAGGTCGCTGAAGGTAAGAAAGATACACCAGCTCTTCCTCTTATCAAAGAAGCTGAAAAATCGGTTTCTGTTTTCAGTTTGGAAAATGAAATTTCTAAGATCAAAATTGCAGTACCTTTTGGTGAGATTATCAAATTCAATGAGTATAGAAGAAATATTGTTAAAATGTTGAATTCACAACCAGGAGCTGCTGATATCTTAAATGTGCAAGAGGATCACCCAACCATTTACTTGGGTCCAATATTAGAAGATGAACAAAATGATGAGGTGCCTCCTTTTTATGTGAGCCTTAACATTCATAATGTTGGGGTCCCTGTGATTTGGTAGATTGGCATACCAAATGACAAGGCAAAATTAGAACCACTTTGGAATCCTAGGATCTATCCCTCCAAGATTCAAAGAGGGATCTCTCTATATGTTTTCTAGAATGATATGCTTATAGGCTCATGATATGATATTAGGCTAGTTATGAAGCACAAGGGATTTGTTTATTTTTGGTTGGGAATCATTAATTGAGAAGGTCATGTGGAGTGAAGGAGGAAATAAGTAGAAGGATGTTTTAGCATGGGAAGATAGGTCAAGAAACAGTGCCAATCCATTGGGCTGTGGAGTCATAAAAGGGTTTACTTGCACAACAACTATTCAAGGGTTTCTATAGGGCAAGTCATCTATATCAAAAGATCTCTTTAAGTTGAGTTTGTGGTATGAAACATTAAGAAGTGTGGTGAAAGAAGAAAAGCTAATAACCAATTAAGAATCTATTAACTTCACTACAAAAGAAAATAATTTCAAAGTGACTGATTTGGAAGCAAGCCAAAGGACAGGGAAAACCATAGTTTTCTCTAGGAAAACTCCTACTAAAGCCAAATTCTAAGACAAAAATCGAGTAATCCTCTTGACTACCTTCAGAAAATAGAAAAAATTTAAGATAAACATAAAAAGTAGCCTAATATCAAGTAAGTACTTTGAACCTATCCTGCTTTTGGCATACTCTTAAGGGAAATCTTCAAAACAACTGTTTAAGACTAAACAAGGGACAGGGCTAAACATAAACTTCCTTGATTAGGACTCTACTTAGCATGCAGTGAAAATATCATTCGAGAATGACATCTCAAGTTCTACTCACCAAGACATGGGATCACCAACATTCCTTGACTGGTTATACTCTATTGAAATCATTCCCAAAGAAACAGTTAGAAGAAAACATAGAGATAAAGCTTATCAGGTAGAAATAGGGTACTTTGCAGTAAATCCTACTCTAAATTTTCTGTTCTTTATCAGAGAAAATGGACAGTATGGAAACATAAGGAGAATAACAATTACAGTAAGAAAAAACATCACCAATAATATAGACCAGGATCCTGTGAATCTGCTTGTTTATTTGATGTGCAAGACCAGTCACATACTTTAAGTCCAATGGCTTTCTACAGTCCAATACTTCTCTTCCCAGCCTACTATATTACAACTACTCAGCTACTTCCACTTAATAACAGTTCAAACAATCAATAACTTTCCAACCCTTTACAATGAAACTTCAAAGAGTATTTATGGGTGAATGAGGAGGAGTGGTGGAAGAGATGATCTTAATGATCAATTAAGACAGACTAGAATTGCATCGAATGCTTCATTCTGCTCAATAAACATTGCATTAACTGTTTATACCATTCAATAGTTTTTTTTGACTTTGAGGCATATCTGGTAGGCTGGTAATAACTCCGAAGTGTGTTCTTTTGGAGATATACTCTGACTTCAGTAACTTTGTCTTGGCTTTTGGGACAAGTTAGGTGAAACATTTAGTTTTAAGGCCACCCATTCCTTTATAATAACTGCCCTGACAGTTTAGGGAGGTTTCGTCATCAGGATGGCTATCAAGGTGTCTTTGAAAGGTAAAGTAGACTACAGGTGTCCTTTTCTTGATCTCTGGAGATTTAATTGCCTTGATGATCTAACATTTCAAGGCTTCTTTTCTAATATGTTTTCTTTTGTCACTTTAAACTGAATTAGGCCTCGGATTTGTGCTTTAGGCCTCTTTAATCATCTTTGACCTTTCTGTCATTGCTGACTGTATTCCCTTCTAATTTATTTGTCTTTATGCTTTATGATATGAAAATGGAAGTACTTGATAATGGGTGCAAGGTATCCATTTCCATTTATAAAATGTGTGCAAAAACTCCAAGTCTAGCGGAATAAACAACTACTTAGAACTATTCCAAAGATTGGCTGTAGAGGCATTCACTGGATATGTCACCTTTAAAGAAAGGATGAGATCCGGAGGCTACCTAGTCCTTTACAGACTCTGTCTATAGACCTTGTAGAAGTTAACACTCATAATATGAAAATGAAATGACTTATATTTTCCGTTCAAGATATTCATTTTCCATAAAATATATATGCAAATTGATATGCTTAACTTGCAATTGAAACTGAGTGTTTTTGGTAGCTGTATAAGAGTTAATGTGTGAAGGAAAGTTAATGTAATTTTTTTTTTAACATATTAAATCAGATTTTCTCAGCAAGATAACTTCAGCAACACATGACACAAATGTTTGATGAGCAGTTCACCCCTCCTGGGCTACGTCTGCTAGATCAAGCCTCCCAAAATGAGCTTGTCCTCTTGTATTAAAATGCTTCAAAGGCTAATACAAGCTAAAGAGTGTCTCAATAGACAAATATAATGCAAATAATGATTTATAACACATGAAAAATCTAATAATTCCTTTCCAAATTCACTAAACAGTGAAGATTTACCATAAACAGTGATTTCTTCATCAATGTCTTTCTAGTTATTTGAACTTATTTGCTACTTTTCAGGCTATAGAAGTCCTCAAATTCCTCTAAAACCTCTTCCAATGGCTTTAGAAGGTCGAAATTAGCTAAAATAGATCTTTGGTTCTCCTCAAACAGATAACCACAACTCAAGACAGCTCAAACCCCAAAATGGCCTTGGTGGCCCTGAAAACTCTCCTGAAGGTTTTAGGCCTCTGAAAGTCTTCAAACAGAACTGAAACATGTTCCAATGGTTCTTAAAGGCTGAAAATAGTCAATAATGACTTTTGGTTCACCTAAAATGGTTAACCACAGCTCAACACAGGTCAAAACCCAAAATGGCCCTAGTGGCTCAAAAAGCTTCTTCGACGATAAACAGGCTGAATATTAGCTCCAATGGCTCTGAAACCTATACCATTGGATTCATAATACTGAACAAATATGAAAAAAAAAAAAAATTGCTCAAAAATGTTCAGTAATGAAAAATTTATGACCAAAACAACTTTACCCCAATTTCCTCCACTAAATGTGGGGCAACTGCCAGTTAACTCCACTAAAAGTGGAAGTCCGCCTAAATTTGGAAGCGGCTCCAGAATCTTTGCCATATTAAAATCCAATTAACTAAAGCTTAATTAAATATTAAACTTGAGATTATGCTCCTTAAGCGCTCTTAACATTAAGCTCCCACACTGGTCATATGATGAGGTTCAATGGGAGGAGGGCTGGCCCCTCCATGCTCTGCCGAACCAACTCGGCATTCAAAGTGCAATAAATTCTTCATTCAGTGTCCGTTTTTAGAACTATTTATGGCACCGGAATTAGGAAGATGATACCTATGCAACCATCTTGGTTTCAACCAATTTTTAACACTTTCAATTTTTGAGCCTTTTTTCATGGCTTGAACTTGAGCCCCTGATCACACCTCCCAAATAAGAGGATTTTGGACCCCAAAAGCTCACTGAAATGAAGAAACTGAACTGTAGTACAGAAAATGAGAGAATAACAACATCCTCTTCTCTTCAACCTTCAAAAATTTTCCTGAACTACCAACTGTTCACATGGCGAATTTTGCTAAATGAGCCATGTACTTGTGCCGAATCCCAACCAAGTTGTCTCGCCATACCAATCTGCCATACTGAAACCAGTAATGAAACTTGCTGAAAATTGTGCCCTCTTTGATTGCATGCCCTTCCAACTCATGGAATCTTTCACTGCTTGTACTGACACTTCGTTCTCTGCACCAAACGACACCAAAGGCACCTTGTGCAACATATGACATCAACAACAAGTTGGCAATGAAATGTGCTATACAAATGACACACAAAATTTGTAACAAGTGTGCATAAAACCGACACAAGTCAATAAACAACAAGATACATCTTGACAAACATATGCGTATGTATCATGTACAATGAACTATATACAATTCACTAATTACACATACAACCTCTATGTACATGTGCAACTTCAACTCTTCTTTTCAAATACCAACAAGTACATCATCCCAAAAACATATGGGTGATTAAGAGCTGAACCAAAAAACATTGCTGCAACATAAGTGAGTATCATACTCATCTTTTACACCTCCATGGCGAAACTTTGCAACAAAAAAGAAATTCCTTCAACTGAAATTGCTTTTACATGCAATCTTGCATCAACTTTTCAACTGAAATACATGCATACCAATCTGAAATTTGCATGTACAAAATGAGTATGACTTACTGCATTAAGAAGTTAATCGACTTCCTACCAAGCCAAATCCATGGCGTCTTTTGTTGCAACCGCAATTCTTCATGTGAATCTTTCATTTCCACATCGATAATGGACTCCATAGATCCACTTACGCCAAGCTTTTTGTCATCTAGTTGCATGTGCTTTGGATGATTTGTTGGATGCAAGGACCACAAATGAGAGACACCATGTCCCTTCCTTTGACAAAATGTACAACTCTTAAGCACTTTCTGAGAAAGTTCTCTTTGCCTTTTCTGCTTCCTATATGCTTTCTTTTTCAACCAGCAACTTGAAGCAACATGATTAAATCCACCACAAAATGTGCAACAAAACTTTCTTCCATTTGAACAAGAAAAATTATCATTTTTTGCTGAAACATAATTAAATTGATCATATGAATAATTATACCTCTTTTTCTGCATGGAATTTCCATCCTTTTTGTCTTCGAAAGACGATGAACTAGTAGAGGAGATAGCTTTCCTTTTCAGACTTTCATCACAATTCTTGTCTTGAAAACTGATTGAACTTGAAGGCTCGCCATAAGTGACATGTTTACCCTCTACTTGCTACAATGATGGCTTAAAACAATGGAAATCATCCTTAGAACAATTTTGACATAAATGCATTTGAGAACTTCGAACAAATGTTCTCTTTAAATTTGCATTACATGCATTCAAGGATTTGAATTCTTCGCCATAAAACTGCATATAACCAAGACCAACATTCTTGGGTCACTCCACAACTGTAATAGGGTCAACCATGCCTTGTGCATGCTTTCCAAAACCTTTACCTTCTTGATAGCCCATCTTAAACATTAGTTTGGACTCGATTCTCCTTGTATGTTTTTCAAAAGAACCAACACACTTTTCAATAGAGGAAATTGAAGACAAGTTGGAATGGTTTACCTCTTCCTCATGCTTGTTCTTGGAAAAAGCTTCTTGAGCTTGAAGCAGTTGTTTCTCCATGTCATACAACCTTTGGAGAATTTCTTCCTTCTCATCCTTCATATCCAACAATTGTGAATGAAGCTTAACACTTTCTCTTTGATCCTCAATGAGAATCTGCAACATGTCCTTCACCTTAAAGAACTCATTCTTCATGTCATCATTGAAGAATCTCGTGAAGGAGGAAACTTCACTTGTAGAAGAAGTTGAAATTATGTAAATGGTCAATTTAACAAAAGGAACTTCCAAATAAAATTTCTCAAAGCTTTCCAACAAATGACAAGCTTTTAACCAAATGTCAGTAAAGACCCCTTCTTAATCAAGCAGCCATAAAACAGTGAGACTGACTATTTTAACACCTTTTGCACAAAAGCAAATGCTCATCCAATGCTCAACCTGAGCACAACCAAGCTTAACCTAAGCTATGATACCATATGATCTGAAAATGGAATTACTTGATAATGGGTGCAAGGTATCCATTTCCATTTATAAAATGTGTGCAAAAACTCCAAGTCTAGCAGAATAAACAACTACTTCGAACTATTCCAGAGATTGACTGTAGGGGCATTTACTAGATATGTCACCTTTAAATAAAGGATGAGATCCAAAGGCTACCTGGCCCTTTACAGACTCTGTCTATACACCTTGTAGAAGTTAACACTCATAATATGAAAATGAAATGACTTATATTTTTTGTTCAAGATAGTCATTTTCCATAAAATATATATGCAAATTGATATGCTTAACTTGCAATTGAAACTGAGTGTTTTTGGTAGCTGTATAAGAGTTCATGTGTGAAGGAAAGTTAATGTAATTTACTGTTTAACATATTAAATCAGATTTTCTCAGCAAGATAACTTCAGCAACACATGACACAAATGTTTGATGAGCAGTTCATCCCTCCTGGGCTACGTCTGCTGGATCAAGCCTCCCAAAATGAGCTTGTCCTCTTGTATTAAAATGCTTCGAAGGCTAATACAAGCTAAAGAGTGTCTCAATAGAAAAATTTGAATGAAAATACTGATTCATAACACATGAAAAATATAAGAATGCCTTTCCAAATTCACTAAACAGTGAAGATTTACCATAAACAGTGATTTCTTCATCAATGTCCTACTGGCTCTTTGAACTTATTTTATACTTTTTAGGCTGTATAAGTCCTCAAATTCCTTTTAAACCTCTTCCAATGGCTTCAGAAGGTTGAAATTAGCTAAAATAGATCTTTGTTTCCCCTCAAAAAAATAACCAGAACTCAAAACAGCTCAAACCCCAAAATGGCCCTCGTGGCCCTGAAAACTCTCCTAAAGGTTTTCGGCCTCTGAAAGTCTTAAAAAATAACTGAAACCTATTCCAATGGTTCTAAAAGGCTGAAAATATTCAAGAATAACGTTTGGTTAACCACATCTCAACACAGCTCAAAACCCAAAATGGCCCTCTTGGCTCAAAAATCTTCTCCAAAGATAAACAGGCTAAATATCAGCTCCAATGGCTCTAAAAAATATACCGTTGGATTTAGAATGCTGAGAAAATACAAAATAAAAAAAAAATTCACTTAAGAAGGTTCAGTAATGAGAAATTTATGACCAAAACAACTTTGCTCCAATTTCATCCACTAAATGTGGGCCAACTGCCAGTTAACTCTACTAAAAGTGGAAGTCCGCCTAAATTTGGGAGCACCTCCAAAATCTCTGCTATATTAAAATCCACTTAACTGAAGCTTAATTAAATATTAAACTTGATATTAGGCTCCTTAAGCGCTCTTAACATTAAGCTCCCACACTAGTCATATGATGAGGTTCCACGGGAGGAGGGCTAGCCCCTCCATGCTCCGCCAGACCCACTCAGCATTCAAAGTGCAATAACTTCTTCATACAGTGTCTATTTTTCGAACTGTTTGTGGCACCGGAATTAGGAAGACGAGACCTATGCAACCATCTTGGTTTCAACAAAATTTTAACACTTTCAATTTTTGAGCCTTTTTTCATGGCTTGAACTTGAGCTCTTGATCATTTTATCCTTCATTCATTGATCTGTAGGTTTAGCTTTTGGTCTTTGGAATTCATGCTTAAAACTTTATCTTCGATTTCTTCACTATTCTTTGGTCTTCATTGTTTTCTATGTATAGGTGGCAGTAGCGCATCGGAGGGTTTGATTGAACAATCAATATTCATGATATATTGATGAAACTTTGGAGTTTACCCCTTTCTATCCCTTTTATGCAATTTCCGGCCATAGAGGATCGTCACCCTTGGCCATGTCCCTTTACTGGATTGTGGGACAATTTTTTGTTATAGCACCACCATTAAACCTACACAAGACATCAAACATGTTATAAAATCCTGCGGATTGGGCTTAAACTTCTTCAGAGGCAATGGCAGGAGCGGAAGAGCTGTGTAGAGGTAGGTGGATGCAATCGAGATGAGTTTTAATGGCGGAAACCTAGAACCAGGGTTTGAATAAGTTTTTGGCGCGAAAAATTGGATAGGTGGTTTTCGAAAAACGGGGATGGTTTTCGCATAGGGCTCAGGTGGTAAGATGTTTTGTGATAATCAAACATGCTACGGTTTATCGCTCGACACGTGGCTCTGAAAACCACCTATTTCATATAGAAAATGCACAGTGGGGAGATTTGGTGAAGATCCGTGCGAAGCAGTGCCATGACCATTGGCTCTGGGGTTGTAGATCCAGCGGTGGAAAAGGTGCACGAAGAGGGAAAGGTGCACGAGAGGACGAGTGGTGCGGTCCAGCAGACACGTCATCGTCTTTGTTGGGTAGCGGATGGGTCAATGGGCGGGGTTTAAATGTGGGGGTAATGTGGGCTGTTAGATGAGGGGAAATGGACAGATGTGATTAAATTGGGGCCACGCACATCGAGAATCTAGATAGACGGGAGAAAGATATGTGGGGGGAGAGATTGCGATGTGCTGATGGAGCAAGAGCCATTAGATCTTAAACAGGATCAATGGTGGAGATATGCTCGGGGGATCGGCATATCGGCGGAGAAAAGGAATGCGGGAGAAGGAAACAGGGAAGCACGAGGTGCGAAGTGCCGATAAGCCGATGGGCTTAGCGCTCGGTCACAGCGCAGGGTCATATGACGAAAAGGGGCTAGGGCTAAGCCAAAAGGTGCTTGAGCCTGAATGTCTAAAGGAGCGGAATTAGGCTGAAATGAAGGTGTTTTAAGGGTTTTGAGGGGCTCCGATAGGCAATAGAAGGGGTTTTTAACCATTCAAAGGGATTTTTTATGGTTTAAAGGGGATTTTTGATAGAATGAGGGATAAATGATGGATTTCCAGAGGGAAAATAATGGAGAATGAGTCTGAAATAGTCTTTCTTTGAGACAACAGGGCTTATTTGAGGATTTTGAATGAAGACATCAATGAGGTGGGTCTTATGAAGGATATTGAACACAGTAGACTTAAAGAACTCACAGATTTGCTTCAAATTTGTTTCTTGAAGGCTAAAGACCTGTTTTAGCCATCTTTGAATATGTTAAAATTATGGATGGCTAACAGTGGCTCCACTTGTGGATGGAAGCTCCTTGGAGGTGTCAAGAACCTCAAAGATTTATCTTTGCAATGTAGACCTGTGATTTGAATTTTGACAACCTTTTCTTCTTTGATCATGCTGCTTGAAAAGATGATCAGCATTACATCATAACAAATCACCTTCTTCCCAGACAACTACCTACACAACCTACTTTCCTAACATTTTTTCTTCATAAGGTGCACTTGGACTTGCAAACCTTTTGACATCAACATTTTATTCTTTTATTGAAAGCAGGAAGCTAATCTAAATCTACCCTTATAGCTTTCATCAGTTTAGTTTAAATAGTTGAACTCATTAGCTTCTCTACCTAACTACTATCTATCAAGATTAAGCTGTCTAACAGATCTTATTCTCTATATTCTAAAACAAAAATTTAAATACAGACAAACCAGGATTAAACTATCTGATTTGTTGTAAGAATATGGCATAAAAAAAGCTGCACATAGACTGGAATTTACAGAAGATTGAAACAAAATTGTGAAGGCTTAAGATCTAAAAATCACGAGCATCCTTCTTTATTTCTTTCAACCAGCTCTGGTTTTGATCCTTTAGAGCTGTCTTCTTCTTCTTTACCTGGTTCAAGTTTTCAGCATGTTAGAACCAATCTTCTTTGTATCTTTGGCTCAGGTTTTGATCTGATCTGAGCCATTCTTCATCAAACTTACAGGTTCAGGATTTAAGCTTGTTTGAACATCTATTTTTCTATCCTAATCTAGTCTATTGATAAGCCAAGATTAAATTATTTGGCTAATCTGATTCACTAATGTATTAGTAGTAAATTGAAATCTATCTAGTCATGATTACGCTGTATGACTACATAGCAACGCCTCTTTTGGTAGTGGCATTTAAGCTTGCACACTTTCAGACTCTCTTTCTTTTTTGGTATGGGGTTGTACCTTTCTTCTTTTTCTAATCTGCCCTCTTTTTCTTTTCTATTGTTTTTGTATTTTTTTAATTTTTCTTTCAAAGGAAAAAAAAAAACTAACTAAATGCTCACAGGCTGAGCTTTATTGACATTCCTACCTACCCTAATCTAACTCTGAAATATTTACATGTTTAGCTGACAAATTCTCTTTTCCAATACATCCAGTCAATCAGATGGTTCCATGACTGGTCTTTACTCATCTCTTTGAGCATGCCGGAAAGATAGGGGCACTCCCACCTCACTTGTTCTTTAGCAGCAGTGCTAAATTTTTTTGTTGCATTTGGTGATACACTGCTCCTAACAATCTTTATCCATTATTCAAATGTCTTCAAAAAATGAGCGAAGGGGTCTTGAAATAATACCTGGTTGGGAGTATTTAACAGGTAAGTTTCAACTAGGGTTATTTTTTCTTCCATTGGATCAAGAAAAAGATTATTTTGAGAAAGAAAATATTCCTCATCTTCATTGTGATCTGAACTAGAGGACTATTCATATTTGGCAGTGCTGTCCTCTTGTAGTCCTGGGGTATTTTGATTCAGTGGAATGAGCTTGGTGAAGATGTCATTATATTATTGAGTAGGGGTCTCTTTGATTACCTCAACCCTTTCAGGAGAAGGTTCTTTAATTTCAACTGGCTCAAGAAGTTCTTCATTGTTTTCCTCCTCAACCTTTGAGCTGAAAGACTGTTGATTCCCAATCACATGAAAAATGTTACTGATGAGTTGTAATGAAGTAGAGAAAATATTCAAATATTTTTCACCCTCTTCTACATTTTTAAAGCTTTCTTCATCAATATCGTAAATAGCCTGCTTTGGCTCATTACTTTCTCAGAGTTGGTGGAACTGATCTTCCTCCAACAAATCTACTAATGACAGTCCTACAAGATCAACTTCTGTTTAGAGAACATCATCATCAGACAGATCAAAATTAGGAAAATCATTAATGTAAGTAATGTCACCAATCAAACATATTGGATTATCAGCAGGTCTTTCTTTATTCTGATCTATAAGGGAACTTTATAAATTTTTACAACAAAGTTCATTAGGTGAATGGGCAAGAGTGTTTGTTTTATAAAAAGTTTCAGAGGCTGGCTGTTTGTTTATAATTTGATCAATTTCTTCTTCTATCAAAGGGGAAGATGTTTTTGTTTTTCTTGGAGTAGAAGTACAACAGCTCTCTTTCTCTTGTGATGATTGAATTTGACGTTGGATGTCTTCTTGAGCCTCAGCTAAAATGGATGATGAATCATTATTTGTGCTTGCAGGGATATCTTGAGGAATTTCTTTTATTTCTTGATTAATCTCTTCCTCAAATGATTCATCTAGGTTTTTATGATAGTTATGTTGAGTATTAAAGTCTTGAATGGCTTTCAACAGATCTTCAGGATGCATGTTTACCAAATCCTCATCATTGTCTATAAGGTTTTGAATGATATTCTGAGATTGATCAAAACACTTTTCAACCCATGATAAGGATGGAGAGTTTTCTTTATATTTTTCATAAAATACTTGGTGCATGTCTTTTAAAGAAAACAATCTCTTTGGTTCTAACCATTCATACCAATCCCTTGCCTTTCCTTCTAATGTTAACATGAACATTTTCATAAGGCAGTCTTCATGCCATTCAATCTTTATCTTCCATACATGTATATGAAATTCGATGAGATGTAACAATGGGTCATCAAACTTTTCACCTTGAAAAATAGGAAGGTTATCATCCTAAAACACCTGGGGCATCTTATGTGGGAACCCAGGGATATGATCTCTACTCATTGCGGCATATCTTTGTTGTATCCTTGGAATCATGTTTGTAAATCAGAAAAGAGGTCACTGTGTCTATTCATCCAGTTTAGAGTCTTCTACCAGTGGAGTCATTTGGTCTTTTGGGAGTTGTGGAGTCGCCACTATGTTGATTTTAGACCGACAGAAAAGAAAAGTTAGCCAGATATGACAATCTTTAGAGGAAAAATAGTCTTTAACAAAGAAAACTTAATCCTCAAAGTTTCCTTGACTGAGTATGAGTGATGTTATGATAGAATGGGTTTCCCAGTGGAGTCTTTAGGTATATTGAGAGTTGTGTAGTCACCAAGTGGATGATTTCAAATGTTTTAAGATGAGTTATTGTCCACCATCAGAAATTGAATACCAATATAAGGAGGTTTGTGGGTCTTCTAAGGTCTTAAGGATGTATAAGATGTAATTCACTCAGAAGTCCCCAGTGGAGTCGCCATTATGTTGGGGTCCCTGTGATTTGGCAGATTGGCATACCAAATGACAAGGCAACATCAGAACCACTTTGGAATCCTAGGATCTAGCCCTCCTGGATTCAGAGAGGGATCTCTCTATATCTGTTTTAGAATGATATGCTTATAGGCTCATGTTATGATATTAGGCTAGTTATGAAGCACAAGGGATTTGTTTGTTTTTGGTTGGGGATCATTAATTGAGAAGGTCATGCGGAGTGAAGGAGGAATAAGTAGAAGGATGTTTCAGCATGGGCAGTTAGGTCAAGAAATAATGCCAATCCATTGGGCTATGGAGTCATAAAAGGCTTTATTTGCACAACAACTATTCAAGGGTTTCCATAGGGAAAGTCATCTATATCAAAAGATCTCTTTAAGTTGAGTTTGTGGTATGAAACATTAAGAAGTATGGTGAAAGAAGCAAAGATAATAACCAATTAAGAATCTATTAACTTCACTACACAAGAAAAGCCTTTCAAAGTGACTGATTTGGGAGCAAGCCAAAGGACAGGGAAAACCATAGACTTCTCTGGGAAAACTCCGACTAAAGCCAACTTCTAAGACAACAATCCAGTAATCCTCTTGACTACCATCAGAAAGTAGAAAAAATGTAAGATAAACATAAAAATTAGCCTAATATCAAGTAAGGACTTTGAACCTATCCTTCTTTCAGCATACTCTTAAGGGAAATCTTCAAAACAGCTATTTAAGACTAAAAAAGGGACAAGGCTAACCATAAACTTCCTTGATTAGGACTCTACTTAGCATGCAGTGAAAAGATCATTCGAGAACGACATCTCAAGTTCTACTCAGCAAGACATGGGCTCACCAACATTCCTTGACTGGTTATACTCTATTGAAATCATTCCCAAAGCAACAGTTAGAAGAAAACATAGAGATAAAGCTTATCAGATAGAAATAGGGTACTTTGCAGTAAATCCTACTCTAAATTTGTTGTTCTTTATCAGAGAAAATGGAAAGTATGGAAACATAAGGAGAATAAAAATTACAGTAAGAAAAAACATCACCAATAATATAGACCAGGATCCTGTGAATATGCTTGTTTATTTGATGTGCAAGACCAATCACATACTTTAAGTCCAATGGATTTCTACAATCCAATACTTCTCTTCCCAGCCTACTATATTACAACTACTCAGCTACTTCCACTTAATAATAGTTCAAACAATCAATAACTTTCCAACCCTTTACAATGAAACTTCAAAGAGTATTTATAGGTGAATGAGGAGGAGCGGTGGAAGAGATGATCTTAATGATCAATTAAGACAGAGGAGAAGTGCATCGAATGCTTCACTCTGCTCAATAAACATTGCAGTAACTATTTAGACCATTCAGTAGTTTTGGTTGACTTTGAGGCATATCTGGTAGGCTGGTAATAACTTTGAAGTGTGTGCTTTTGGAGATATCCTCTAACTGCAGTAACTCTGTCTTGGCTTCTAGGACAAGTTAGGTGAAACATTTAGTTTTAAGGCCACCCACGCCTTTATAATAACTACCCTGACAGTTTAAAGAGGTTCTATCATCAAGATGGCTGTCAAGGTGTCTTTGAAAGGTAAAGTAGACTACATGTGTCCTTTTCTTGATCTCTGGAGATTTAATTGCCTTGATGATCTAACATTTCAAGGCTTCTTTCTTGATCTGTTTGCTTTTGTCACTTTAAACTGAATTAGGCCTCGGATTTGTGCTTTAGGCCTCTTTAATCATCTTTGACCTTTTTTCCTTGCTGACTATATTCCCTTCTGATTTATTTGTCTTTATGCTTTATCCTTCATTCATTGATTTGTAGGTTTAGCTTTTGGTCTTCGGATTTCATGCTTAAACCTTTATCTTCAATTTCTTCATGGATATTTGGTCTTCACTATTCTCTGTGTACAGGTGGTAGTAGTTCATCAGAGGGTTTGACTGAACAATCAATATTCATGATATATTGATGAAACTTTGGAGTTTACCCCTTTCTGTCCCTTTTATGAAATTTCCAGCCATAGAGGATTGTCACCCTCGACTATGTCCCTCTACTGGACTGTGGGACAGCTTTTTGTTATAGCACTACCATTAAACCTGCACAAGACATCAAACATGTTATAAAATCCTGCGGATTGGGCTTAAACTGCTTCAGAGGCAATGACGATGGTGGAAGAGATGTGCAGAGGTAGGTGGATGTGATGGAGATGAGTTTTAATGGTGGAAACCCGAAACTAGGGTTTGAATAAGGTTTTGGCGCAGAACATTGGATAGGAAGTTTTGGAAAATTGGGGATGGTTTTCGCATAGGGCTCAAGCGGTAAGCTGTTTTGTAATAATCGAACGCGATATGGTTTATCGCTCGACACGTGGCTCTGAAAAACCAACTATTTCGCATAGAAACTACACGGTGGGGAGATTTGGTGAATATCTGTGGAAAGCAGTGCGATGACCGTTGGATATGGGGTTGTAGATCCAGTAGTCGAAAAGGTGCGAAAAGAGGGAAAGGTGCATGGGAGGACGAGCGGTGGGGTTTGGTGGACACGCCATCGACTTTTTCTGGTAGCAGATGGGTCAATGGGTAGGGTTTAAATGCGGGGGTAATGTGGGCTGTTAGATGAAGGGAAATGGATGGTTGTGATTGAATCGGGACCGCGCACATCGGGAATCCAGACAGATGGGAGAAAGAGATGTGGGGGGAGCGATTGCGATGTGCTGATGGAGCGAGAGCTGTTATATGTTAAACAGAATCAATGGTGGAGATATGCTCGGGGGATTGGCATATCGGCAGAGAAAAGGAATGTGGGAGATGGAAATGGGGAAGCACGAGGTTCAAAGTGCCAATAAGCCAATGGGCTTAGCGCTCGGTCACAATGCCGGGTCATATGACGAAAAGGGGCTAGGGCCAAGCCGAAAGGCGCTTAAGCCTGAATGTCTAAAGGAGCAGAATTAGGCTGAAATGAAGGTGTTTTAAGGGTTTTGAGGGGTTCCGATAGGCATTAGAGGGGGTTTTAAACCATTGAAAGGGATTTTTTATGGTTTAAAGGGGATTTTTGATAGAATGAGGGATAAATGATGGATTTCTAGAGGGAAAATAATGGAGAATGAGTCTAAAACATTCTTTCTTTGAGACAGCAGGGCTTCTTTGAGGATTTTGAGTGAAGACATCAATGAGATGGGTCTTATGAAGGATATTGAACACAGTAGACTTCAAGAACTCACAAATTTGCTTCAAATTTGTTTCTTGAAGGCTAAAGACCTGTTTTAGCCATCTTTGAATATGTCAAAATTATGGATGGTTAACACATAACATGACATTACATAATGCTATGTTGGATTTAGGGGACTCTCATAATCTTATGCCCAAAGTAATCATGGAAAGTATGGGATTAGAAATAAATTGACCATATAAGGACTTGTTTTCCTTTGATTCAAAAAGATTTTAATGCATTGGTTTAATTAAGGATGTTGTTATTGGTTTAACACAAGTTCTTGCTAAGACAGTGGTCATGGACATCATAGTAGTAGACATTCCACCAAAGTTTGGTATCCTAGTATTAAGGTCGTGGGCAGCGAAAATCAAAGGTACAATGCAGATGGACCTTACTTATGCCACCATTCTTGTTTTTTTTTAGCAAAGAAGATTGTATCGAGAGACCAGAATGGCTACATGGTGAGTAGTAAAGACAAACCCCAAAATGTTCCAATTTATGCTCTTGATACTAAACTTGGATCTGCTATTCCTTTCAATGAGTTGAGTAATGAAGCAGAAGATGAGAAGAAAATAGAAAATCAGAGATCTGAAATTCAGTAGTCCAAAAATCAGCAAACATAAGATCAGCAAGTTAGTGATAAGGAGGCAGAAGGTTGGTGGTCATTGCATTTTGATGGATCAGCAGGAAGAGAAGGGGCATGAGTAGGGATTTGGATCACAAGTCCAAGTGATGAGAGTAAGTTCTTTTCGTACAAATTGAACTTTGATTTCACAAATAACATAGCTGAGTATGAATCCTTGATTTTGGGCTTAGAGGTTTTGAAAAGAATGAATGCTCAAAACATTTCTATTTTTGGAGATTCAGAATTAGTCATTAAATAGGTTGAAGGTGTTTATCAAAAAAAGGATATAAGGATGAGGGCATATAGGAACTTAGTTTTGGACATGTTGGAAAACTTCCAAGCTTATTCATTCATGGTCAAAACTAGAGAACAAAACTCCATTGCTGATTCTCTTGCTATCTCTACAAGTCTTTTCATTATTCCTATGCATTCCACTGAAAAATATGAGGTTGAAGTTCTCCATAGACCAGCTATCCCTGATAATATTACTCATTGGAAAGTTTTTGAGGATGACCAACAAGTGAAGAATTTTATTGAGCTGAAAGAAGAGTTTGAAAATATAAAAAGTAGATCAGAAAAATATGCTTGCTGAATCTAAAGGAAATTCTGAAGTTTTGCAACTAAATAATAATTCCATACCAAAGGGAATCATACCTCTTGAAATTTTTTTTGATCAGAATGATGTTTTTAAATCCCCTAAGATACAAGCTAATGATGAAGAAGTTGAGAGTTGTAACCTTGGTATAGTAGTTATGCCCAAAATGATTAAAATTCAAAGTTTCTTTCAGTTGATATGAAGTACAAGTATATTGAGATGATGAAAATATTACTAGATGTTTTTTCTTGGAATTACGTTGATTTGAAAGAATATGACGCCACTATTATTCAGCATATTATTTAGATCAAAGAAAATGAAAGGCATTTCAAGCAGAAGTTGAGGAGGATCAATCCACTTCTCATGCCATTGATTGAGAAGGAGACCAAGAAACTCTTTGATGCAAAAATCATTTTCCCAATCAGATTTTCAAATTGGCTTACAAACTTGGTTCTGGTTAGGAAAAAGAGGGGAGAAACCAGAATATGTATTGACTTCAAAAATTTGAATAAAGCCTCTCTGAAGGACAATTATCCTCTCGCAAAGATGGACCAAATTTTGCAAAATATTGTTGGTTCTCAAAGAATTTCTATGCTTGATGGTTTTTCAGGTTACAATCAGATCCTTGTACATCCGAATGATCAGGAAAAAAAAAACCTTTACTACACCATGGGGCACTTTCATGTACGCCAAAATGCCATTTGGTCTCATGAATGTAGGAGCTACCTTTCATAGGGAAATGGATATTGCTTTTTCTGAAGAGAAGGACAAGATAGTGGTTGTTTATCTTGATGACATAACAATTTTCTCAAGAAGGGAAGAAGATCACTTGAACACCTAGAAAGAATTTTGCTAAAATGTAGAAGGTTTGGTATCTCTCTAAATCCCACCAAAAGTATTTTTTCTTTAACTTCAGGTAAATTAATTGGACACATCATTTCTAAATATGGGATTAATATTGATCCAAATAGGGTCAATGCAATTCAGAAGGTGGATTTTCCTAGAAGCAGGAAGGACATTCAATCTTTCCTTGGAAAGGTAAATTTTGTAAGGCGATTTATTCCTAATTTTGCTGAGATTGTGAAGGATATAACAAGGATGCTGAAGAAGGGAGTTGATGTTAAGTGGACAGTAGAATCAAAACACTCATTTGAGGAGATCAAAAGGGCACTCACTCAAGCACTGGTATTGATCAGTCCGGATTTCTCAAAAAAAATTATGGTTTTTACTTTCACATCAGAAAATACTATTGTTGGAGTTTTGTTGCAAAAGTGACAACAAGGTATTGAGCAGCTGTTACACCATTTTTTGGTCATCTAACCTATTGTTATTAGATGGACCCAAGTGCACCATGTAAGACCAATTTTACCCTAAGAAAAATTGCATTCACTATGAAAAATAACTTAGTAAACCACCTTTATTAAGTTGTTTATGGTCTAAACAGGAAACCCCATGAGGAAGTATTAAATAAATCTACATTTATTTGATTTTCCTCAAGGAATAATTAGTTAAACATTAGTTTAATTAATATTCCTAGTTATATTTAACCCAAAATAGGTAAATTAATTAGATAAATCATTATTTATCTTATTATTTCTTAAGAATAATTATTTAAACCTTATTTAAATAATATTCTTTGTTAAATATGACTAAATCACCCTTAAATAATTAAATAAATCATTTTTTATTTGATTATCACTCAACCACATCCTTAAAATGATAAATAAATCATTTATTTATTTATTATTTACAAATAAAGGGATTTGACCCAAGTCAAATTCCTTTTCCCTCCAACAAATATAATAAAATATTCCATAAAAGTTGGATGTTGATTTGGTTAATAATATTTTAATTATGCACCAATATCTAGACTAACTCAATACAACAGTTATGACAGAAGTTTTCCTAGGTTCTTACCACCTTTTGTTGCCTAAAGATCACTGCTGGATCTATAATTTTGGTACGATTAATCTGTATCACCCATCTGGTCATATTTTGCTACTATTTTTTGTCTGGGTTTTCTACACCATCAAGAGAGAGGAATTCTAGATCTGAAGTGCTGAGGACTTACAAGAACCCATCCCATTGAGGAGAACATGGAACACCCTCTTGTGTTTTCCTCCTAGGTGCCATTAATACAAAATTCATTCGATATATTCTTGTCTTGTCTATTGGATGCATGGAGTAAATCTTGTTTTTTCTGTGTTTAATGTATTCTAATGCATAGATCTAGATTTTTGCAGCATTTATCTTGATCACCTAATTGAAAATCTAAGGATATTAGCAATCATTTCTGCTGTTAGGGGTGTTTGTTATGTGCAGCTAAAGTGGTATTTTTTCGTACGCTTGGAATTAAGATTCATACTAACAACTGGCAACTCCACACGGGTTTACGATTACAACCACTGTCGTTTTTCTGATCCTTGCATATCCAACTACTTCAAACCCTAGGATTTCCCTTAATCCCCTTGTTTTTTCTTTTCTTGATGCTGCTTTTAACCTATAAAACCCTAAAACGATAAAAATTCTGACTTCCGTGTGTTTTCGGACCTATTGCGCAGGTGACAGACATCAGCCGCAGCTGAGACGGCTTCTTTTTCTGAAACCTGCCGTCGAGAGTGCTAGAAGTGCAGGTCACACTTTTTGGCCCAAAACCTATGACCTGGACCTTTAGGGTGCACTTTTCAGCCCAAAAACTGCGACCTCTGCTGAAAACAGGTCAGAAACTGTGACCTGGACTTTTTGTAGGGATTTTTCTGAAAGTTTTCTGGGTTTGTCTGAGCCTCTGTTCAGGGTTTTCCAACCTCCATCTCTGCCCATTTTGGACTTGTAATTGTTTTGTTTCACTCAAATAAGTGGGAACCTAGCCCCCTAAGGCTTTAGTACCCTCCACTTTTTGTGGAAGAGTTTTTGCTGTTGCAGGTTATCTGAAATTTCAGAGTCTTCAGCTATTTTTTCAAATCTGATACCTCACCTTCAGATCTGCTTCAAATTGGCTTTTTACCCATCCAAATCACCTCATCTAGTTTTGTTTTTGTTTTCCTCTAGGGTTCACTCCATTTCCCTTCAGGAGATAGCCTTTCGCCACCTTTTTTACAGCAATTTTTCCTCTGATTTGTTGAAGTTTTCTGCATCACTTTCCAACAAATTTTGTCTTTTAGATCCCTGTCCCTCTTGACCTTAGATCTATTAGCTTTTTTAGTGTGTTTTGATTATTTTTTTACTCACCTATAGACAATTTGTTGAGAGACCTGCCTCCTTGGGTTTAGATTATTGCATTATTAGTTGTTTATTTTATGTTTTTGTAGGCCTATATACTGTCATTTGCAGGTTTATTTACAGCTATACAACACACTTTTTCTTTTTCTCTACAAACGTTTGAGTTTAAAAATTAAAATTTACACACTTTTACACACATACCCTAAGTGAAAAAGGGCTTGGTTAACACCGCCAAGCAAAGACTCTAAAACATTGAAATCAATTGATATTGCACCTCTTTGTCCTTGTTTCGATATTGTAATCAGTTGATCTTGCACCTCCCTACCCTTGTCGGTCTCTTTTTCCTTTGTGCTATGTTTGTGTCGTCATCATTGTGCCAACAAGGATTTTATCCTAGAGACTTCTTGGCCTTCATCCTTAGTTTCCGGTAGGAAGAATTACTCCTCCGCATAGGATTTGAGTTAGTCCTCCACCGAGTCCGCACACCTAATATTCTTCTAGTCCTTTGGGTTCTCCTTCTCATTCCTCCTTCGGTTCTCCTGTTGACACCTTCACCATGTCTGGTGCAGGACCTAATGCTGGTGGTAACCCCGGCCCTCATGCTGGGAATACCACTAGTGGGACTGCAATGGACACTACCCCAGCTGCACCCTTGCTCCCCTTTATGGCAGGCCTTGGCCTCCCCAATTTTGACCAGTTGGTAAACGACCCTATACACCATGACGCTAGTTGGCCTACTATGCCGACAAAAGCTCCCTTCTGACATCCCAAAGTTTGAAGGCCTTGCTGGAGAAAATCCTTCAAATCATGTTCGATCTTTCCACATGTGGTGTTTGTCTAACTCCATTACTGATGACTATGTCCATCTTCAGTTGTTCCAACAAATGCTTACAGGTGAAGCTTCTAACTGGTATGTTGATCAAGCCCCTTCCTCTCATACCACCTTTGCGACTCTTGCCTGGGCTTTTCTATCTTACTTCCAGCTTCCTCTTCATTATGACATTGGTATCGATTTTTTGACTTCTTTCCGTCAATCATCTGCGACCCGCCTATCCGATCATGTCCAGGAATGGCGGACAAGAAAGAGCCTATGTCAAACCCCTAACTTCAAAGACCATGTCTACATGGACTAGTTCCTTAGATCTCTCTTACTTCCTATCGGGAAAGATGTCACATCTCATTTTCCTCAAATCGAAGAAGCTGCTCTCCAAGTGGCGTTAAAATATGACATGATCTACGCTCAGTTGAGTTATGTTTATACCATTCTACCTAATCTTCCCAGAACCGATGGTGCCAACGCACTGGGGGCACCTCATGCTACTGACGGTATCATTGGAGCTCTCTCTAATCCATACGCTCAACCTCCCATGGGCTATGGTTTTCCTAGTTGGGGGGGGGGGGGGGGGATAGCACCTCCTGCACTTTTCCCCCTCCTGGTAGCACGTATCCAGGATATGGCATGCCTCCTCTTTTTTCCCATTCTCCTATTTACCACACTGTTACCCAACCTCCTTATTATCCGTATCCACAGCTTGGTGCTCCAGATCCTCCAGCATTAGCACCTCCACCTCCCTTGCCTTCTCAACCCCGCAATAGCAGCCACCACCCCCTCAGGAGCAGGTGTATGCATAGTAGGGATTTGTAGCTACCCAACCACCTGAAGGACAGGTGGCGACTCAACCTCTTCCATCTGGTACCTCTGATTACCAGATTATCATGATGAACTCTACTCAACCTCTAACCATAGACATCAATCTTCAGATTCGGTCCCATCAGTACAACAAGCCTCCCGCTACGTCTATCCCCAAGCCACCTCATTCGGTTTCTTCAGAGCCTCTTTCAACACCTAATGGTCCCTTGCAGATCCCTCAACCTAAGGCAGAGGTTCATACCAAGATCCCTAAAGGACGACTATGTCGAAATACTGCTTCTGGCAAATTTTCTCATTTGTATAGTATAGTAGATGATTTGGCGCAATCTCCTACTGCCATTTCAATGCTGGAACTCCTCCAGTCGTGCCCTTCACAACGAAAAGCTCTACTATTTGACATGGGTGTTGTAGATCCTTCCGATGATCGATTGATTGTCTTTGATGTTGACCAGTCAGAACATCCTCCTCTCCCTACTCCCGTCGCCTTCCAAATCCCAGTCAAGATCCGGAATGCCAACGTTTCCTAGTGCATCATTGATGAGGGGGCATATACCTGTGTGATGTCCGCTTCAGTTTGGAAGCAACTCGGATCACCTGAGTTGGCTCCTTCCACGATCACTATTTGAGCGTGGGATGGCCATGCCTCCCAATCCATGGGCCTATTCCACAATTGTCCTATTACTCTTGCAAGCAAGACTGTTTGCGTTGACGTAGAAGTAATAGATGCCCCCTTTGATTACAACATTCTATTGGGTCATAGCTACACCTATGCGATGTCTATTGTCTCATCTGCGGTTCACCGCAAGATGTTCTTCCCTCATAATGGAAAGATAGTCACCATTGACCAGTTGACATATTACAAACCGAAGTCTCAGACCTCCTCTTGGTCCAACATCTCTTCAGTGGCCAATAAGAAAACCGTCGATCCTTCGACCAGTGTCTCACCTACAGTCTATAGATATTCCTCATTGCTTGGTACATTCCCTAGTCTTCGCCCTCCTGTCTCTGATCCCAGCTCATCGAATGTTTGCATGGTGAAATCATCTAGGGCTACCCTCAAGAGGCCCGCCTCGACTATTCAGCAGCCTCCTCACCCTCCATAGCAGACTCCTAGCCCTTAGATTCAGCCTTCTGGACCGCCTCCTCCTAGCCCTTCAGCTGGTATCCATGAGCCTCTTTACCCTCCTAGAATGGTTCCCCCAGGCCTTAACCATTTAGGAGCTGTCCCACTTGGCCATTACCCCTCTGGTCAGATAATGTTCCTAGCTCATCCCTCAGGAGTGTACATGGTACCTGCCATGGCCACCCTCTCTCTTCCTAACTTGACCCTTGGGATTCCCGTCTGGTATCTTGATCCTCCAGCCGCTACCTTGCCTGGTCAACTCCAACCTTATCTTTCTTAGACCCTGGTTCAACCAATCCCCATGAATTCTCCCACTGCAACAGTGCCTCAATCACCTCAATAGGAACCACCTCCTGTTGTGACCACTTCGGGTAAGAAGGGAAAATCTCGCAAGAAGGCATCAAAAGACAAGGCTGCCCCGACAAACCCTGCCCCTCCTCGGCCTCCAGGGGCCTCCAGAGCATACCACCCAGTGTGCTTTGTGTGATGTTGTCGGTCATGCCACCCATGCTTGTCCAGAGTTGCCTCATCTCAAGTCCATGGTTAATGTCACGTCCCTGAGTCTACAGTCCCAAAAACCTCTGTTCCTTCCTCGGCTGTAGCCAAGAACCCAAAGACTATTCACACCAACCACCCATATACTTTGTGTGATCTCCATGTCCATTATACCCACCTATGTCCCTGCCTTGAGAACTTTTGCACCTCTTTAATGGTAGTTCGCCAATTCGAGGCCAAGCGCAACGAGTCCATCGCTCCCTTATTTGCGCGTTTTTCTCTGGAAAAACCAGCGGACATGAATGCTCCCATTGAAATTCTCCCTCCTGATGTCGAGATGAGGGAGTCTTCGTCCACCATTTTCTACCTATCATCATCCATGAGACCCTCGGTGGAAGTCCCCTTGGAGACTTCCCCTGATGTTTTGCTTGACCTCCCTCCAGTGATCACCCTGGGCTCAACATCGGTAGATCCTTTATTTGCTTACTCTTCTATCAACACTTGTGACAATGCACATGTGAACCTCTCTTCTCATGATGATGAGTCAGGTAGCTTCGATGCGTCAGGTGGTCTTTCTTCCACCAGTCACCCATCTTCTATGACGAAATTATGGAAGTAGTCACCACCCTTGACTTTATCTATCCCCCCTTACATCGAACCCATGCATTCAAACCACATACACCTTGTGGCCATTACATTAACACCCAATGTTTGGGTAAGTGGGCACCCATATTTTAGAGACGAGGAGAAGAAATTCTCCACAATTCTCCTAGTGTATCTGTTCATGTCGACTCTAGTACCATTATTCTTCCACATTTAGAAGAACTTCTAGAGTCCCATATCACTTTAGATCACTCTAGGGATGATACCCCTCATCATTCCTTCATACTACATAAAAAACCCAGTCCCTTCGAAATTGTTTTTGACCAACCTGTGAGTTTTCTAGGATAGAACCAGTTCATTATCTCCAAATCCTCTCTTTGGGATAGTGACACCATGTATTCCAATTTGGAAACTTAAAGTCCATTTGATTCATATATGCAGTACCAAAAGAAATTGCTAATCCTCCATTCCCTTTCTCCAACTGCATAGCCATAATGAAAACAAATGGCACACCACATCATTAAAATGTGTTTAGATTCCCCTTTTTCTAAATACATTTTGGCATGACCACAACATGCTTAGGGGAACCTATGCCCCTCAACCATAAAAATCCCAAATCTTAGCCAAAAACAGCACTGAAACCCATTTTCTCTAATAGGTCGCACTTTTCAGGTCATTTCCTGGGACAGGTCACAATTTTCTACCTAGTACCTGCTACCCAAGTCGCTGAACAAACCCCAAAAAGTGCGACCTGGCCTGTTCATGAGCTCTGGGTACCTAAACTGAACTTTCAATCCATTGAAATGAAAGAGTAGGATTAGGCCTCTTACCTACAACTGACAGATCTCAATTCCAACAGTCGATTTGTCTACTACGATTGCTGCAAGATTTAGGACCTTCTCTCCTCACTACATTCACCATAACTCCTCCTGCAAATGAGTGAATTTGGAGGGAAAATGCCTTATTAAAAGAAAACCCCTTATTTTTCTTTCGCCTGCTGCGGCCAAACCATAGCTCAGTTTGATGAACCGTCTATACCGTTCGAAAGCTCTCACCGAGCCCTCAAATGGGTATTTGTTTGTTTTTAGTGACTTGATACTCCACCATGAAACATTTTTTCCATGCAGCGTCACTCCATCCCTCATCAAAATCAAACTTCTTCACTTGCAACACTTGTACTGGGGGCACCACTTTTCCTTCATCCTTGTCCATGCTTGTGTCGACTTTCATCATGAGTTACCATTTTGTACTCATTTTGTTATGGTCCCCATTATACCTTTTCTGTGTGGCAGCACCATCGAGTCACCCTTGTTTAGAGCATCCGAGTTGAGTCATCATTGCATTCATGGTGTCTATTTCGATTCCCTTTGCATCCCACTACAGTCCTCCATCCTTCATTGCTTTGTCCCTCTCTCATGTCGCACATTATGGCCTTCAGTCCCACTGTCTCCTATCCCTCATGATATTGTGTCAGTTGCTGCTAGGTCATCCATGCCCTTAATGCTCTAACAAGGGAAGTCGTCCGTTAGCTACTCAATACCCCCCATTTCATCATCATCATTGGTGTCAGTCTGTCAGTCTCTCTACTATTTTCTCTCATGCCTTAGTTGAGGATCCCTTATTGCCTGACCTATGGCGGACCTCCTTCTATCGACATCAGCTCATTCATTCCAAAAGACAGGTCTAGAGGGAAATGTACCTTGGTTCCAGCTTCCACTCTTGTTCGGTGCCTCAGATCAGGAAAAGGGACTCCTTATTTCCCTTTGACTTGATTGTTTCTCAGCTCCAACTCCTTTCAACATGATTGAGATCCGTATACTCGATGGTTCAGTGATGCAGCAACTGACATCGGTGATTCTCGGGTGTGTGTGAGATGTCTCAGCCCTCATGAGGGGGTGGCCCTATAGGTAGTCCCCCACATGCCCGGATGAACTCTCCATTACATCCTTTCGATGCAGCTCCATATATTTGATGATGTCCGCCTCAGCTGCTTGTAATGCCTTTTTTATTGCATGTACCAGTCATATTATCAAAAAGGCATCGTGGGTTGGGGTTACTTCATCTCATGTACTTAGTCCGCCTGTGTGTATGTGGGATTCATTATCATGTTGTTTATCTGGCTCATGTTTATGCCAGCATGTACCATATTGGCCAGTCCTCGGACGCCTTATTGTTTGTACCTTGCCTCGGCAGGCATAGGTATGCCTCCCCCGCCGCCTATAGCATAGGTACTCACTCATCAAAGAGACTTGTGTCACCTGTAAGTCTTGCCTCCTTAGGGTCTAGTTCTTTTAGCACTTTGGTCTACTTTATACTTCTCTCTCTTTTACTTCCCCTTCGATGTCTAGTGATTGAGTTCTTACAATGTACTTCGGTCATACGATTAGCTCTTAATGCTCACACGATGGGGGGTAATCTGTTACACCAATTTTTGGTCATCTAACCTATTGTTATTAGATGGACCCAAGTACACCATGTAAGACCAATTTTACCCTAAGTAAAATTGCATTCACTATGAAAAATAACTTAGTAAACCACCTTTATTAAGTTGTTTATAGTCTAAACAGGAAACCCCATGAGGAAATATTAAATAAATCTACATTTGTTTGATTTTCCTCAAGGAATAATTAGTTAAAAAACAATTTAATTAATATTCCTGGTTATATTTAACCCAAAACAAGAATACCTTAAATAAATTATTATTTATCTTATAGTTTCCTAAGAATAATTATTTAAACCTTATTTAAATAATATTATTTGTTGAATATGACTAGATGACCCTTAAATAATTAAATAAATCATTATTTATTTGATTATCACTCAACCACATCATTAAAATGATAAATAAATCATTTATTTATTTATTATTTACAAATAAAGGGATTTGACCCAAGTCAAATTCCTTTTCCCTCCAACAAATATAATAAAATATTCCATAAAAGTTGGATCTTGATTTGGTTAATAATATTTTAATTATGAACCAATATCTAGACTAACTCAATATTTTGTTATAAATAGAAGGGTTTTCCCATTTGTTTACCACCTTTTGTTGCCTAAAGATCACTCTGGATCTATAATTTTGGTCTGACTATTGATCCACCATCATAGTCATATTTTGCTACTATTTTTGTCTGGGTTTTCTACACCATCAAGAGAGAGGAATTCTAGATCTGAAGTGCTGAGGACTTACAAGAACCCATCCCATTGAGGAGAATAGGGAACACCCTCTTGTGTTTTCCTCCCAGGTGCCATTAATACAAAATTCATTTTATATATTCTTGTCTTGTCGATTGGATGCATGGAGTAAATCTTGTTTTTTTTCTACTGCTTAATGTCTTCTAATCCATAGATCTAGATTTTTTCAACATTTATCTTGATCACCTAACTGCAGATTTGAGGATATTAGCAGTCATCTCTTCTGTTAGGGTTGTTTTTTATGCGCAGCTAAAGTGGTCTTTTTTCATACGCCTGTAATTAAGATTCATACTAACAGCAGCCTATCTCATTTTTTAGTAGGACATTAGCTAACTCTGAGTTAGAGTATAATATATTAGAAAAGCAAGCCTATGCCTTGGTAAAGGCTATCAAAGATTTCAAAATATGTATTCTGCACTCTCATATCATGGCTTTTGTTCCTAATACTATTGTGGAAGACATTCTCACTCAAGTCGATCCTGATGGCAAGAGGGGAAAATGGATTACTAAATTGCTGGAGTATGATATAGAGATTAAGCCAACAAAATTGGTCAAAGGACAAGGCTTAGCAAAGTTGATGGCACAATCAAAATTTGACTGTCTTGAAATAAATTTAATTGCAGAAATATCAGAAATTTCAGATGACGAAGAAGAAATAGTCCCTATTGAAGAAAAGTACATCACTTTAGATTGGTACAAGGATATTTTGTTTGTCCTACAACATCATAAAGCACCTGCTGATCTAACAAATTCTAAGTCAAGATTTGTAAAGCTAAAATCCTTGAGATATTGCATTTTTTATAGAAATATGTTTTGGAAAGATACAAGTGGAATTTTGCTGAATTGTTTGCTGGAAGAAGAGGCTGATAAAGTGATTGAGGAGTTCCATAAAGGAGATTGCAGAGGTCACCATTATTGGAAGGCCACAGTGAACAAGATTCTTAGAGCAGGGTATTATTGGCCTACAATGTTTAAAGATGTCTACTAAAATATTGTTGCCTGCCATGAATGCCAGATTTTCGATGGTAAGAAGAAGCTTGTACCTTTACCTTTAATTCCTATCTATGTGGAAGTGCCATTTCAGTAGTGGGGGCTAGATTTTATTATTGAAATTTGTCCATCATCATCAGGTCAGCATCGTTGGATTCTCACAATGATTGATTACTTCACCAAATGGATTGAAGCAATCCCAACTAGGCAAGCAAATGATTTTGTGATTATTTCTTTTTTGGAAAATAATATATTGTCTAGGTTTGGTTGCCCCATGAAGATCATAACTGATAATTCACAAGAATTTAAGTCTAATAAGATGATCAAATTCTATCATCAATATCATATTACTCTTGGGCATTCCACTGCATATTCTCCACAAGGGAATGGTCTTGCTGAATCTTCTAGCAAGAGCATTGTGAGGATCATTAAAAAGGCGTTGCAGGAAAATAAGAAGGCTTGGCATTTGAAGCTGAAGTATGCCTTATGGGCTAATAGGATATGCACAAAAAGGTCAATTGGAACTTCACCATATGAACTGGTATATGGAGCTGAAGCCATTTTTCCTACATCTTTAGGGGTACTTGTCATGAAGCTGATTCAAGGATTAGAAGAGGAACCAAATGCAGTTTAGAGAAGAATCAATCAGTTAATAGCTCTGTAAGAGAGGAGGGATGAAGTTTATAACAACAATTAACAATCCCAAAATAGAATCAAGAGGACATTTGATAAGAATATCAAGGAAGAACTTTTCAAATTTGGGATGAAGTGTTGAAATGGGAGGCCATAATTGAAGAGTAAGGAAAACATGGTAAGTTTGAGAACTTGTGGAAAGGTCCTTGTAAGATATTTTATTTTCATGGAAACAATACTTACATACTACAAGAGATGGATGGAAAATCATATGCTGAAGGACCTGTCAATGGCAGGTTTTTAAAGCATTACTCTTCCTAAAAAATCTTTTGATCATTCATATCATTGTACACATTCCATTTTATGAGTTTTCATGCTAATAATGACAATCTAAATCAGCAAGCTTGAGCCCGAGGTGAAGGCCATTAGAGCTTGAGGAGAAAGCTTGGCAATTTCAAAGTTTTTTCTGTTTTGGAAAGAAAATGGATAGCAGCACTGGAACTACTGGTTCTTAGTGTACCACAGGGGCACACTATCCCAAGTAGAGCCATTGTTATCACCCAAAAATTTCAACAAATCATTGTGACAAGGTTACAAAATTTCATGGATCAAATTTGAGTTCTAGGAGTCAATTTAGGTTTGATCAAGGGTAGGTTTTAGATTTTTTATAGTTTAAAGCTCATCCTAAGGTTCAAATAAAGCCTTCTTTAAAGTTATTTCATGTCAAATTTTCATCATTTTCATTTGTATGCCATTTCCCAAAGTTTCGTGTCAAAACTGTTGAATTAGACAAAAAACCGTGTTTTCGTAGCATCACCCGTTGAAAAAAGTCTTTTTGCGCTACGAAAGTGCTGATAGTTTCATAGCGCAAACATGGAAAATTACACTACAGGCACTACGAAAGCATGGATTTGTAATTGTCTTGTCATTTGAGTTGGAAAATGTCAGAAACTATTGGGAAAGGGTAGGATAGTGGCATGTTGAGTCATGTAATGATGAAATTTGATGTACACACCCACATTTGCAGTCATCATTGTCATTATAGGTTATGAATGAGGCATCATTTAGTTATGAGAGGACATTTTAAATTTCAAAATCTTTCCTAATTAGTCATTATCATTTCCTTTTGCCTCTATTCGAAATTTTTGAACTCTGAGTGTCAAGACAAAGTTGTGGCTGATTCATATAAAAGTTTTACTACACCCATATCAAGCGAGGCTGATATTTTCTCAAGCGAGGCTGGTGTTACAATTATTCAAGTGAGGCTGCTGTTACATTTTTTCAAGCGAGGCTAAAAGTTTTGTTCAAGAATATGGCAGAGGAAAAGAAAATTCACAGAGGAGGACACTGCTTAATGCATGAACCTAAAGACATGAAGGAAATAATTGAAGACCCAACAGTGATGGAAGCATTCAGAAGAGAAGGTTTCCTATGGTTTTGTGAGAAGTTGTAGGGCTATCACACACAGGTATCCAAGGAATTTGCCATAATTTTCAATAGAACAACCACTAATGCCGGGATGCTAAGTGTGTCTATTACACCAGAGGTCATTCCCACTGTTACAGAGATACCAAGAGGTCAAGAAACCTGGTTCAAAAGTTTTAAATTTTATATGGAGCAATGAAAAGAGTTCATGAAGTTTGAGTATACAAACATGGATCTTAATAACGTTATCCCTAGAAGATGCATCAAAGATAACTACTCAAAACTGCTGCTCAACATTCAGAAATATTTTACCTGTGAAGGCAGATATCACAAGGTTTATTAATATCATTTCAAACTGCTGCTACACTTCACTGGTAAGATTTCACTTGATTCACCTTTTTATTTGCATAGGAGTCTTGCAAAGATGGCTGATAAGGTGCAAGAAAATTCTAAAGGGAGTGAAACATCTTTGTTTCATCATGGTTTAATCATAAGTTATTAATTTTAGATGAATTTCAGAAGATAGGCAAAGATTGGTCTTATTTCTGGTTTATAAATGGTTTTGAGTTGGAAACCCTAACTCCCGCAAGAAACCCTAAATCTAAAGGAGTTCCATCACCACCACCAGTAGAACTAGGTCAACCTGTGGCTGAAAACCAAAAGCAACTGCAAGAGTGAAGCCAAGAAAGAAAAATGAGAAAGGGCCAGAGTAGGTTCAAATGCTTGATACTCCAACTCTTCCACGTAAAAAAATAGAGGTCAAAGGTTGTCAAATATGTGAAACAAAAACAAGCTATCAGCAAACAGGAAATCAAAAGAGTAACTAGAAGCCAAGCAGAGGAATTAAAAGGAAAGATAGTTGCTATAGAGGACAACCTAGTAACAAAGGGAAATCTAGAGGATATTCTTCATGCCATTGACAGAGAAGAGACACCCATTTTCCAAGCTGAGTTCATTGGGGAAGAGGAGCATAAGTTGAAAAAGACCAAGTATGTAAAGAAGCTAGAGTTTGAGGGGGAAGATGTAGGTTTCATCTTTCAAGCAAGAAAGCCTATGACTAGGCATGCTAGTAAGTTGATGGTAGGCAGCAAGGAGGTTCAAATACCCACTGAGACAGCTAAATCATCCAAAAAGATAATTTATCTTTCAACACCTATAGTGAAGCATACGATTAGCAAAGAAGAAAGGGGAAAAGAGAAAATGACAAAGAAAACAGAGTTTCAATGTCTTGAGGAGAAATTAAGGTTGGAAAACTAGGAGATTGCTATCTTGAAAAAGAGAGCTAGAAAGCACAATGTCGAGAAAATATATTTTAAAAGGATGAAGGCACTATGGGAAGGACAAATTGATTCTATTTCTGAAAATCCAAGTAGTGCAGAGCAATTTTTCAAGTGGACAATTCCAACAATAAAGGAAGCCAAGTTTGTCAGAATAATAAATACTCATCTGAGAGCTTCTAATAGAAGAATTAAAGATCAGGTAGAGGACTTAGAGCAGCAGCTGGAGTTGGTTCATGACGAGTTAAAGAGCAGAGGCATTAAGATGATAGTCATAGAGGAAATAATAGCTCAACCAAGTATAAATGAAGAAGGGACTTCAAGGAAGCTAGAATGACTGTGTTATTACAGTTGATATTTTTTTTTAAAAATGATGGAGACATGTAAATTTTGATTTTTTGGCATAACTACAGTTTACACTTTGAAATTTTTTGACAAAACTGCATACTCAGCAGTTTCATAACGCATTCAATGTAAAAAAGCAGCAAAGCACTATGAAACTGCTGTTAGCATGAATCCTTTGTCGAAGTGTACGAAAAAAGACCACTTTAGCTACGCATAACTAATAGCCCTAACAACAAGAGTGGCTGCCAATATCTTCAGATCTGCAGTTAGTAGAACAAGAAAAGAGCTGCAAACAACCAGATCTATCTATGGAAAGACATTAAGCAGTAAAAATAAGGGTTTTCTCCATGCACCAATAGACAAGACAAGAATGATTTTTGAAAGAATTTTTTGTATTAATGGGGCACCTGGGAGGAAAACCAGAAGGAGTATCCAATTCCCCTCAGTGGGATGGGTTCTTGGAAGTCCTCAGCACTTCAGATCTAAGATTTTTCTCTCTAGTTGATGTAGAAAACCCAATGCAAAGAGTAGAGCTCAATGGGAGCAAATGGCAGAAAATGGTGACCAAGTGTATAGATCCAGAGTGATCTAATAGGCAACAAAAGGTGAAGAATGATGGGAAAAACCCTCCTATTTATAACAAAATATTGGGTCATTCTAGATATTGGTGCATGATTAAAATAATGTTAACCAAATCTAGATCCACCTTTTATGGAATATTTTATTATATTTGTTGGAGGGAAAAGGTACTTGACTTGGGTCAAATCCCTTGATTAGTCAAAAATAAATAAATAAATGATTTATTTATCTTTTTAAGGAAGTGGTTGGAAGATAATCAAATAAATAATGATTTATTTAATTATTTGTGGGTGATTTGGTCATATTTAACAGGGAATATTATCTAAATAAGATTTAAATAATTATTCCTAGAAATTAATAAGATAAATAAAGGTTTATCTAATTAATTTCTTTGATTTTGGGTTAAACATGACTGGGAATAATAATTAAATTATGGTTTAATTAATTATTCCATAAGGAAAATCAAACAAATATGGGTTTGTTTAATATTTCCTTTTGGGGTTTCCTGTTTTAACATAGTGAAAGCAGTTTTACTTAGGGTAAAACTGGTCTTACATAGTGTACTTGGGTCCATCTAATGATAATAGGTTAGATGACCAAAAAATGGTGTAACAGATTGCCCCCCAGCGTGCGAGTGTCAGGAGAAAATCGTATGACCGAAGTACGTTGTAAGAACACGATCACTAGACAACAAAAGGGATGTCAGAGAGAGAAATGTGAGGTAGATAGTGTGTTGAAGGACTAGACCCTGAGGAGACGAGACTCGCAGGTGCAACAAGTCTCTTTTTATGAGAGGGTACCTATGCTGAAGGTGACGGGGGAGGCATACCTATGCCCGCCGAGACAAAGTACAAAAGAATAGTGTGTCCAGTGAACAAGGGACCGAACCATAAGGTACAGCTGGCATAATCATGAGCCAGATAAAAATACAAGGAGGAATCTCACATACATGTTGTGCCTGGGATAACAGCCAGGACTTGTACAAGAAAATCTGAGTATATGAGATACAAATACAACCCAAATGTCCCCTGAACATGGGGAAGGGCTCACAAAATCTGACTGAGGCATGCAAAGCAAAGAGGCGTTGCAAGTGGCTAAGGCCAACATCATCAAATAGCTGGAGCTGCATCACAGGCTGCAAGGAGGAGGTCATCCGGGCATGTGGGGGGCTACCTGCAGGGCCACCCCCTCATGAGGGTTGAGACATCTCACACACACTCGGGAATCATCAAGAGCTGCTGCTGTATCACTGAACCATCATGCATACGGATCTTGATCATGCTGAAAAGAGCTGGAGTGGAGAAACAATCAAGTCAAAGGGTAATGAGATATCCCCTTTGCCTGATCCGAGGTACCGAACAAGAGTGGAAGCTGGAACCAAGGTACACCGCCCTCTAGACCTAGCTTCCGGAATGGATGAGCTGATGTTGACAAAAGGAGGTCTGCCATAGGTGAGGCAATGAGAGATCCTCAACTAAGGCACGAGGGAAAATAGTAGAGCGACGGACAGACTGACACTAATGATGATAGTGAAATGGTAAGGGAGGAGTGGCGAATGGATGACTTCCCTTGTTAGAGCATAAAGGGCATGAATGACATGGCAGCGACTGACACAATATCATAAGGGAGAGGGGACAGTGGGATTGAAGGTCATAATATGCGACACAAGAGAGAGACCAAGCAATGAAGGATGGAGGGCTATAATAGGGTACAAAGGGACTCGGGATAGACTCCATGAATGCGATGATGACTCAACTTGGATGCTCTGAACAAGGGTGACTCGATGGTTCTGCCACATAGGAAAGGCCCCATGGGGGACCATGAAAACATGAGTATAAGATGGGAACTCATGACGAAAATCGACACGAACAAAGACAAGTAAGGAGGCAAAATGGTGCCCCAAGTATAAGTGTCGTAAGTGAGGAAATTCGATTTTAAGGAGAGGTGAACTGACCTGTCCTGGACAAAATGGGTCTGGGTGAAGTAGCAAAAAATGAAAAAACAGATGCTGGCTATCTAAAATAAAATAAAACACGCATTTCAAAAGGGAAATGCTAAGGGTAATATTTCTTAAGATAGAGTGCATTGCGAGGATTAGGAAGGGGGTGGCCTTCGAAATCCTCTAAGAGGTATGCCCCCTTACCGAGGTCTTTACTAACGATGTAAGGACCTAGCCATAATGAGTCAAACTTCCCATGACCAAGGATATCATGGGCCAGGTCATATACTAGAACAAGGTCGCCTTCGTGAAAAGTGCGAGGCTGGACTTTTCGGTCATACTGAGCTTTGGTGCGCTTTTTGGCCGCTTCCATGGTTTGCAAGGCAACACGACGGTCTTCAGAAGCGTGCTCAAGCATGATAAGTCGTTGTTATAGAGGTTGGGTGTCAGGGAGAAGTTCAACGGCTAGATGTAGAGAAGGAATTTCACACTCGATCGGTAAGACTGCCTCCTCTCCAAAAACTAGGTGGAAAGGAGTAAACCCGGTGGCGGTTTTAACAGAAGTTCGATAGGCCCACAAAGCAGGGAAGAGCATGAGATTCCAGTTGGTTTTGTGCTTATTCACCGTTCGTTGAAGCATAGTTTTGAGGATTTTGTTGACTGCTTCAACTTGGCCATTACCTTGGGGGTAATAGGAGGAGGAATATTGGTGCTCAAAACCCAACAGTGAGGATAGCTCACGCCATATCTCATCTTCAAAATGTTTGCCATGGTTAGAGGCGGATTATTTGGAACCCCGAATCGAAAGAGGCTAACAACATGGATTAAAAAGAAAAGAAGACTGATGAAGCTAAATTATTTATTAGTAGTGGCATGACTGTTGTTGGTGAAAAATAATTGTGCTTGATCTGCGCCCATAGTTACAGTGACAAGCGACGACACTCCCGTAATTAGGAATTTGTTGAAGGGCGGTGGAAGCAGCAGGATGGAGAACCAGTGAGCCTCGGCGCATGAGGTGAAAATGTTGTAATTGAGACAGTGTTGGCTGCCTCGTCTAATCACCCTAAAGAGAAAGGCCATGCAGCGCGCATGACTTTCTGGGCAGTAGCGAGACCGGAGAGGTGGCCACCGCAAGCGCCACTAAGGCAGGCATTAAGGACCTATTCAGCTTCAGCGTGTGTGAGGCAACGACGAAGGATGGTGTCAACCCCATGACGATATAGGTCGTCACCGATAAGGAGGTATTAGGGGGCTTGGTGTCGAATGCATCGGCGAGCCTCACGATCAAGGTGAAGGGCGAACTTTTGGGTTCGCAAGTAAGTAAGAATGTCGCCATACCATGGGTCGTCGGTAGTAATGGAAAATAAGTGTTCATCAGGAAATTCATCATTAACTGGGGTATTTGGCACTCCGGTAGGTAATTCAGAAATGAGCTCAGCAAGGGCTAAGCCTTTCTTACTCTTTGGGGTGACGAATTCGAGGTCGAATTCTTGGAGAATAACGACCCAACGGGTGTATTTCCCATTGAGGATACGATGACTCAATAGGAAAGCCAAGGGATTGGAATTAGTCACAACCTTGGTGGAGCACATGAGGATATAATGACGAAGCTTTTGGACTAAGAACACTATAGCTAGTGCTAATTTTTCGTCGAGTGAGTAGGAAACAGAGGGTCCTACAAGGTTCTTGCTGACGTAATAGATCACATGCTCGATACCATTTTCATCTTCCTGGATAAGGACTCCAGTGACTGAATAGCTGGAAGCGGAGATATACAGGATGAAGTCCCAATCAAAGTCGGGAGGGCGGATCAAGGGAGCAGATGTGAGAGCCTGCTTGAGGGCATTGAAAGACTCGTGAGCATAGGAATCCCAAACGAAAGGGATAGAAGATCGGAGGAGTCTAAGGAACCCATGGGCAGTGGTGGCGTAGTCAGGGACGAACCGTCGAAGAAAATTAGCTTTGCCTTGGAGACTTTGGAGCTGGCAGAGGGTACGTGGAATGGGAAGTTCAAGAATGGCTTGAACTTTCAAAGGGTCAAGAGTGATACCATCCTTAGACATGATGAAGCCTAAGAGACGGCCGGCAGGAATGCAAAAAACGCATTTCAATGGGTTAAGGCGGATACTATACTTGCGACATCGGAGGAAAATGGTACGCAGATCGTGGAGGTGCTGCGCCCGATGCTTAGAACGCGCGGTGAGGTCATCCAAATAAGCAAGGATAATGTGAGCTAAGTCATGGAAGCAATAAGACATGGCCCGTTGAAAAGTGGCGCCGGCGTTTTTGAGGCTGAAAGGCATGACCCGGTAAGAAAAAGTTTCCCACGGACTAATGAACGCGGTTTTGAGTTGATCGGCAGGATGGATAGCAATTTGGTTGTATCCAGAGAAACCATCCATAAAGGATAGAACCTCATGCCCCGCACACTCGTCAATGATTTGGTCAATGAATGGTGTGGGGAAGTTGTCTTTGGGACAAGCTTGGTTCAAGTCGCGAAAGTCCGTGCAGACATGGATGGTGCCTTGTTTCTTAAGAACGGGAACTGGGTTGGACACCCAAGTGGTGTATTCAATGGGGTAAATGAAACCAGCCTGCTTAAGCTTGTCGATTTCGGCTTTGATAGCGTCACGTCTGGAAGGATGAATGGGTCTCAACTTTTGACGGACTGGTTTGGCGTCCGGCCATGTATCGATATGGTGTTCGAAAATGGCAGGATCGAGTCCGGGCATTTCAGAATAGGACCAGGCGAAAATATCGCGGAATTCTTTGAAAATCTTGGTGTAAGCTTCGATTTCTTCCGGGGTGCATTGGGCACCTAAGGTGATATATTCCTGGATACCTGGGGTGGCTGAAATGTCAATTTTGATGATAGGAGAGATGTTGGCCATGTTTCCTTCTTCGAAAGCATCAGGGGCAGGGATGGGGTTTTTGAACCAATCGACAGCATTGGGGATGAAGTCTTTGGTTTCCACAGCAAATTGGTCATGGGACTTCTTTGGGAGGAAGTACGCATGATGGTGCATATCATCCCAGGGAAAGTCCGGGTTGTTCATGGCTCCCATAATGTCTTCATCGGATTGGAAGATGGGAAGACTGGAGGAAGAGGGGTCACCCGAGGAAGTAGTGATGTGTGACGGGTCATCAGGGGGAGAAGGGCTCAGATGCGCGATATCAACAGATCCGAGGTCGGCTGAGGAGCTGAGAGGATCGGCAGGTTGAAGGGCAGGTGAACTATCTCGCAAGGATGATGACAGGTACAAAATGGTGGTTGACGGCTCCGTTGGCTCAATAGCGGGAGGAGGAATGTGAATGGGAGGAGGAAAGGCCTCTGGTCCTAACGAAGTGGCCTTGAATTGGCGGTACATGTCCAAGGAGGAACGGTACTCGTCAAGGCGGGGACAGAGGTGGGTGTAATGGCCATGAAAATCGCACAAGGCACAAGGGTGGTTTGTGCACAAGTTTTTGAGTTTCGGGATAGAGTCTGGGATAGTGACGTAGACTTCTGGGATGTCAGAGTCGGGGAACGTCTCGTTGACCAGAATCTTGAGGTGCGGCAATTCAGGACACATATGAGTGGCGTGACCGACGATATCACACAAAGCACATTGGATGGCGGGCTTTGGTGGTCGCGGAGGGGTAAGGGTTGTCGGGGCGGCCTGGTCCTGATGGGTTGCCCCCTTACGAGCTTTGCCTTTATTTCCGGGGGCGGGCACCACAGGGGTAGGGTCCTGTGGAGGTGCTGGGGGCCCGGAGGAGGTGAGGGGGACCGGTTGAACTGGTGTCAAAGCAAGGCAAGGTTTGGGGTGATCGGGAGGGGTAGCGGCTGGAGGGTCAATGTACCAGACGAGTAGGCCGAGGGTCAGGTTAGGGAGAGAGAGGGTGGCCATGACGGGGACAGAAAATACTCCGGGAGGGGGAGCCAGGAAAGGTATCTGCCCAGTAGGGTAGTGACCAGGAGGGACAGCTCTGAGGTGGTTAAGGCCAGGAGGTACCGATCCAGGAGGATAAAGGGGTTCAGGGATACCAGCTGTAGGGGGAGGGCCAGAAGGAGGAGGTCTGGCTGGCTGAGATGAATGGCTAGGAACGGGTTGTGGAGGGCGGGGGGGAGGTTGCTGACTAGCCGAGGTAGGCTGCTTATGGGCAGCCTGGGTCGATTGCATCATGCAAACATTCAATAAGCTGGGATCAGTGACAGGAGGAGGGGGGAGATGAGGAAAAGTTCGAAGCAGGGAGGAATCTTTGTAGATGTCGGGGGAGACACTGGTCAAGGACTCGACGGTTTGCTTGTTGGATACAGAAGAGATGGTCGTCTCAGGGGAGGTCTGAGATGGTGACTCATGATAAGACAGCTGGTCGATGGTGACTATCTTTCCATTATGGGGGAAAGACATCTTGCGGAAAACCGCAGATGGGACAACAGACATAGCGTAGGTGTAGCTTCGCCCCAATAGAATATTGTAGTCTAGTGGGGCATCTATGACTTCGACGTCAACGCAAACAGTCTTACCGGCGAGGGTGATAGGACAGTTACGAAACAGGCCAATGGGCTGGGAGGAATGACCATCCCACGCTCGAAGGGTGATCGTGGAAGGGGCCAACTCCGGGGATCCGAGTTGCTTCCAAACCGAAGCGGACATCACGCAGGTGGATGCCCCCTCATCAATGATACACCGGGACACGTTGGCGTTCTGGATTTTGACTGGGATTTGGAAGGCAACGGAAGGAGGAAAGGGAGGATGGTCCGATTGAGTGGCGTCGAAAACAATCATTTGGTCATCAACAGGATCTACAGTGCCCACGGCAGATAGTAGGGCCTTCTTTTGGGAAGGGCACGACTGGAGGAGTTCCAGTGTGGAAATGGCAGCAGGAGATTGCGCCAAATCATCTACTATGCTATAGGAATGGGCAGCTCGACCAGAAGCAGCGTTTCGGCGTAATGGTCCCTGGGGAATCTTGGTATGAACCTCAACATTGGGTTGAGGGATATGTAAGGGGCCATTCGGTGTCGAAAGAGGCTCTGTAGAACCTGAAGAAGGAGGCTCGGAGGCAAACGGAGCAGGAGGCTTGGGGTACTGGCGAGACCGAGTTTGAAGGTGAAGGTCGACGGTCGAGGAAGGATCGGAGTGCATCATAAGGATCTGGTAATCGGAGGAACTAGAAAGAGAAGGTGGAGTGGCGGCCTGGCTCTCAGGCGGTTGGGTAGACACGAATCCTTGCTGAGGGAAAGGATCGGTAAAGACAGCTGGTTGAGTAGTGGCCATATTAGGAGGAGCATGAGGGGAGGTGTGTTGTCCGCGCAATGTGGCTTGAGACTCCCACATCTGCTGCATCTGGGGTAAGAGGGAACAATCGTGGGTGTAATGGCCATAAACACCGCAACACGAACAAGGCTTATTTGTGCGAAGCGGTCTGTCCGGCTTGGGCGGAGTGCCCTGTTGCTGGTTGGCAGTGTTAGGGTCCACACCAGAATTGGGTCCACATGAACCAGGGGCAGATTGGTTCTGATTGCCTCTCTGCCTTCTTTGAGAAGAAGGGGGATTAGTCGTGCCCTGCTGTGAAAATACTTGCCCTGGAGGGGGCTGTAAGTGCTGTTGCGGGTGTGGAGGAGGCAAGGGAGATGGAAGCGCATATGCCGGAGGAGCTGGTGCACCAGGCTGCGGATAGAGGTAAGGGTTAGGAGGGGCAACATTAAGGTAAGCAGGAGGTTGGGCAAAGGGAGGAGGCATGCCGTAGCCTGGATACATGTTGCCGGGAGGGGGAAGAGTGCTAGAGGTGCTGGCCCCTCCCTGAGGGAGACCATAGCCCACAGGAGGCGGAGCATGCGGATGGGAAAGGGTTCCAACGATACCGTCGGCGGAATGAGATGCCCCCGGGGCGTTAGCGCCACCGGGCCTGGGGAGGTCAGGAAGGATGGTATAAACATAGCCAGATTGAGCGTAGATCAGGTCATATTTCAATGTTATTTGGAGGGCGGCTTCTTCAGTTTGAGGAAAGTGAGAGGCGACATCTTTGCCGATGGGAGCAGGAAGGGTGCGAATGAACCAGTCCATATAAACCCGATCTTCGAAGGGAGGGGCTCGACATAAGCTCCGTCTTCTTCGCCATTCCTGAGCATGGGCAGAAAGGCATGTTGAAGAGGATTGCTTGAAAGAAGTCAAGAGCTCCGTGCCAGTATCGTATCGGAGGGGGAGCTGGAAGTACGACAAAAAGGCTTGGGCAAGAGTCTCAAAGGTGGTATGGGAAGAGGTGGCTTGTTCGACATACCATTTAGAAGCTTCGCCGGTAAGCGTGCGTTGGAACAAACGAAGACGGATGGAGTCATCGGTAATGGAATTGGAGGAACACCACATGTGGAAAGATCGGACGTGATTGGTTGGATCTTCTCCAGTAAGGCCCTCGAACTTAGGGATGTCAGAGGGGAGCTTGGTTGGCATAGCGGGCCAGTTAGCATTGTGGTGGATGGGGTCATTGATCAACTAATGGAAATCGGGGAGGCTGAGGCCTGCAATGTACGGCGGCACAGGGGTGGCCATGGTAGTTCCTATGGCGGTTCCGCTAGTGGTAGGGCTGGCATTAGGGCCGGGAGAACTGCTAGCGTTAGGCCCTGGACCAGACATAGTGGCGGTGACAGGGGGAGAACCAGGAGGAGAAGGAGGACCCGATGAATCAGGAGAGGAGTCGGAGTGCGGGCTCGGAGGAGGACTGGCTTGACGACGGTGGGTCGGAGCAGGTCGATCGACCGAAAACTGAGGGTGAAGGCCAAGAAGTCTCCGGGAAAGGTGACTTGGGGGTGCAATGATGATAGGAAGCAGAAAACCAACAAGGGCAGGAAGGGACTGGCTCAACAACGACGGGGCGGAGCAGGTCGATCAACCGGAAACTGAGGGTGAAGGCCAAGAAGTTTCCGGGAAGCGCGCCGTGGGGGCGCAATAAGGACAGGAAGGAGATAACCGACAAGGGCGGGAAGGGACTGGCTCGACGACGATGGGGCGGAGCAGGTCGATCAACTGGAACCGGAGGGGAAGGGCCAAGAGGGCTCCAGGAAGTGCGGCTTGGGGGCGCAAAGAGGACAGGAAGCAGACAACCGACAAGGGAAATAAGGGACAAAAACAAGCGAGGTCAAGGGCAGATAAGGTGTAGTGACAATTGATTTTAGAGTCTTTGCCAGGCGGTGTTAACCAAGCGCTTCTTCACTTAGGGTCAGTGTGTGGCGTGCATTAATTTTAATTTTTAAACCCTTTTCGTTTTGAGAACAAGAAAAAGTGTGTTGTGTAACTGAAAAGAAATCTGTAGAGAACAGTATATAATGCTGAAATAACAGAACATTTAGCAGCTAACTAGGTAGCAATCAGACCCAAAGAAGGTGGGTCGCTCAAAACTACTCTAAAAGAGGGAAAAAATCCAGGCAAAATGCACACAGAAAGAGGCCAATAGATCTAGGGTCAAAAGGGACAGGGATCTAAAGGATAAAGCTGCTGAAAGGTGGTGCAGATCACAGCCAAGAGGCAGAGGCAAGGTGGCTGGAAAAAGAAAGGAAATCAGCAAAAACAGAGGGGGCAAGGAGGAGGCCCTAAAAGGAGGTCCAAACAAAACGACAAGAGGTGATTTGAAAGGAAGAAGGGTTGATTTCAAAGGATCCGAAAGGGAGGTAACAGATCTGGAAAAAGGGAGGCTAAAGCTCTGCAAAACAGACGGCTGAAAACAGCTAAAAATCTTCCACCAAAGGTGGAGGGTACTAAAGCCCTAGGGGGCTAGGTTCCCACTTAGATGAGTAAAAACAGATCAGAACTTGGTCGAAGCGGGCTGAGACAGAGGCTGGAAGACCCTGACAGAAGCTGCAGCAAAACCCAGAAAAATTGCAGAAAAAACACTGAAAAACTGGCAGGTCGCAGAAAAGGGGCAGAAAAGTGCGACCTGGAGGTCCAGGTCGCAGTTTATGGGCCAAAAAGTGCGACCCCCCGTTCCGGTTGTCTCGGCAGCAGATTTTCAGAAAAGTTGTCGTCTCAGTTGCGGCTAGTGTCGCTTACCTGCGCAATAGGGCCAGAAACACACGGAAGTTAGAAATTTTGATGTTTTAGATTTTTATGTGAGAAAAACAACATGAACACAAGATAAATAAATAGCTGAAAAGAAACCCTAGGTTCTGAAGTAGCTGGATATGCAGGAATAGGAAAAACGACAGCGGTCGTAATTTAAAACCCGTGTGGAGTCGCCATTTGTTAGTATGAATCCTTTGTCGAAGTGTACGAAAAAGAATTAATATAAAACATAGCTCCAATAACAAGAGTTGGCTTAACATTTTCAGATTCATGTTAGTGGTGAACAAGAAAAGAGCTGCAAACAACCAGATCTATCTATGGAAAGACATTAAGCAGTAAAAATAAGGGTTTGCTCCATGCACCAATAGACAAGACAAGAACGATTTTTGAAAGAATTTTTTGTATTAATGGGGCACCTGGGAAGAAAACCAGAAGGAGTATCCAATTCCCCTCAGTGGGATGGGTTCTTGGAAGTCCTCAGCACTTCAGATCTAAGATTTCTCTCTCTAGTTGATGTAGAAAACCCAATGCAAAGAGTGGAGCTCAATGGGAGCAAAGTGATGGAGATATGTGACCAAGTGTATAGATCCAGAGTGATCTAATAGACAACAAAAGGTGAAGAATGATGGGGGAAAACCCTCCTATTTATAAAAAAATATTGGGTCATTCTAGATATTGGTGCATGATTAAAATAATGTTAACCAAGTCTAGATCCACCTTTTCTGGAATATTTTATTATATTTGTTGGAGGGAAAAGGTACTTGACTTGGGTCAAATCCTTTGATTAGTCAAAAATAAATAAATAAATGATTTATTTATCTTTTTAAGGAAGCGGTTAGAAGATAATCAAATAAATAATGATTTATTTAATTATTTGTGGGTGATTTGGTCATATTTAACAAGGAATATCATCTAAATAAGGTTTAAATGATTATTCCTAGAAAATAATAAGATAAATAAAGATTTATCTAATTAATTTCTTTGATTTTGGGTTACACATGACTGGGAATAATAATTAAATTATGGTTTTAATTAATTATTCCATAAGGAAAATCAAACAAATATGGGTTTGTTTAATATTTCCTTTTGGGGTTTCCTGTTTTAACATAGTGAAAGCAGTTTTACTTGGGGTAAAACTGGTCTTACATGGTGTACTTGGGTCCATCTAATGGTAAGAGGTTAGATGACCAAAAAATGGTGTAACAACTGCTGTAGCTGATTTCCTTGCTTATTTTGATCAGATTTTAAAGGGTTTAAGATTGAGTTAAGAAATTAATTTTCTATGGAAGATGTATTAAAGGGTAATTAAAATTATGCAGAGGAAAGAATTTTGTTTTTGGAGGATAAATACTTGAAATGGCAGTGCTACAAAAAGCGCTACAAAACTGTTGTGTTTTCATAGCGCAGGACATTACAGCATTTTGAGCAGTGTTTAAAGCGGTCTTAGACAGCTAGAGGCTAGGGAGGAGTTATGAAACATGTTAATCCAACTTGCAACAGCCAAGGACCATGAAATGAAGAGTAAATTATGATCAGAATGTTCAAAGAATGCAAAAAAGATCTTATGCCTAAAAAACAGGGTATTGCTTCCTATTTTTGTGGAGGTCAGTAAAGTGGTCATTAAGAAATGAAGTCCACTAGCCAAATTTTACCATGTGATGATACACTTGGAAATGATGTGAATTCAAATATATAAGGTTGTTATAGATAGAAATAAGCAGTTTGAGTCGTTTTTGAAATAGGACTATCAAGTAGGATAGGTGTCTTTTGTAAAAAATTTCATGTCCTATGGTTATGCAAGGTGTCAGTAGTTAAAAATTCGATGTATCTAGCCAAGAGGCAGATCATATCATGTGGTAAGAGGTATTTTAAAGGCCAAGAGATCGAATTTGTCAAGGGTTGGAGACTTTTTGGAAAAATTGCAGGTTATTGTAAAATCACTGTTTCAACAATACAGAGATGGATTACTTGGCAAACTTGAGATTTTGAAGGAGTTTTTGGTGCTAACTTGCTCTATATTTACCTTTTATGTATCTCTCTTGTAGTGGGTTTCATTTATATTACTCATAATTCATCCTTGTGATGCCCTGACTTCCTTTATAAGTGAATTGACTATGTATTTCCATGTCTCATGTGTGTATGTCCTACTACTAAAAACTCTGACCTGCCTCAACTTCCATGTCAAGTAAACTCACTAGATCTCTGAAAGTTTGATTCCATAAGCTCAATGGCTCCATATTGATATTATTTTCAACCTACAGGTTGGAAAATGTTTTCTCAGCAGACTATTTTATTGCAAATATTTTGGAGTTTCTGATATATACAGTAGCAATACCACTTTCCTTCACCTGAGATTCTTATGATATTTCAATGAGTTTATGTCCTATGTTTTGAAATGTTTTTCTTTCAATGTCTTGATGTCTCATTACCAAAAATTCATGTATCACATGCTCTGAATTCCTTTGAACCTCAAGTTATTGGGATTTTCCTGAATGTGTTACTCTTTCATTGAAGTATACAAGCCTTAGCTTCCACAAGGAAAGCCTTTGTTATTGAGAGCCCTATCATTGACTCCATAGCCAAATGGTAGCAAGCATTCATCTTTTCAACCTGAACCAAAACACAAATAATAGAGATAGCCATCTATCTATATCTTTATTCCATATAATTAGCCCATGAGAGAGCCCTCTCAGATAGAGGAGGCTAAGCTTCAATCCAAAGATTGGTTTGAAATAGTTACACTGAAGTTGTCTGATCAAAAGAAAATCAGGTACACTTTTGGTGATAACAGCAGGTATTTGTGCCATATTGACACAAAGATCCTTGATTAGGCCCAAAAAGTTGACTCTACTCGAATCGAATGAGTATAAGTCTTTGTAAGGTTTAGTTATTTCTAGGCCTAATCTCTCGATCACAACTTTAGGCATGAGGTTCTGTGAGGCACCAGAGTCTAGCATGCCATTGTGTAATATTTTGTCATGCATATTTAGGCTGATATAGAAAGGAGGGATAGCTCCTTCTTGGTACTTTCCTTCCACTTCGGGACCAAACAACAGCTCAGGTTTGTCATCAGTTAAGTGCAGAGTGTCAGTATCATTTCCTATGTTCAAAACCTTCAAAACGTGGGACTTATACACTTCTTGGGTTATCAGCTCAGTGAGAGGTATGGTTATCTTGATTTTGGAAATATTTCCCTCAAATCTGAAGGGTAGTTGTGTTTTAGGCATATTTACATTAGTTTTATTAGCCATGAACTTTTCTATACTTTTAATTTGTTGATTCTGATGTGGGGCTTTAGACAATAGAATTTTTTCGGGGCCACTAGTTGATTTACTAGGGTAGCTTGGGTCACTATTTTGCTGGCTGATTTTTTCTTTGTTTGGATCAGTTTTCTTAGCCATAGTGTTGACACTGTCTGCTGTCTTCTTAGGAGTGTTTTCAGGAGTTTTCCTAACAGTAGTGTCTATTTGTTTTTTCTTGGAAGCTTCTTGGTTTCTTTTACTCCTAAGGTCATATTGCCTATGGAATTCCATTATGGAATTTTCAAATCCAAATTGGTAGTCTTCAGAATCCTCATAGTTTGTTTCATTTTGATCTAAGGCAAAGAGACCTTGTTCTTCTTTAGTGAGAAAAACATCACCTTCATGGTCAGAACCTATCAGGTTTACATGGCTTTCTGCAGGTTCTTTAGTCTCTCTTCCCTCTTCATCCACATAATTTTCTTGGAAAGGAGGCCTAATTTGTTGGTCATTGTCTCTTGGTCTGTTTTGGGGAAGGTCTCTTCTCAAATTTGGATTCCTATTTATGTTTTGGGGGTTTCCTTTGTTTTCCCTAGGAGGAATTTTTTCATTTAGGCTTATCCTCTCCATCATTCTCTCCATGGTTCTAACTAGGTTGTCAATCTTGGAATCAGATGAGGAGGTTGAAGGCATGGTTTCATCCTTGTAGGTTACTCTCTTTTTTGATCTTAGCCTAGCTCTCTTTTCAATCAGGTTGGCCTATACACTTATAGCTCCCTTTTACATGTCTTCTAAAGTTAGGGGCTCTCTTTCTCTTAGCTGATAGGCCATGTTTGGGTCAAAACCTTCTAGAAATTTTTCTAAGGATAGGCCTAGTGGGGGTTTCATGTTTGGTGGGAGTGCATTGTAAACACTATTGAACCTAGTGTAGTAGTCTTGGACACTTTCCCCTGCATTTCTCTTAAGGTTTCTATATTATGAGAGGATTTGGAGAGGGTTTTTCTTAATCTCCCACTTGTTTATGAATGTATGGTGTTGTCTCTCCTAGAGACAGCCTAGAGTTGCCATAGACCAGTGCCTAGGACATCTTAGCATAGCATGGAGCATATGATATAATGTATGAAGTTGTCAGATTCCGATCACATGCTATCTCTTGTAAAACAAGGAAATATTAATTCAAATGGAACCAAGACCCTCAGAAAGTGTCACAAGGAAAGTAATATTGCAGAGACAAGATGCAAAGCTCCGATATAAATGCATCAGAAAGTTAAGAGACAATTTACTGTAAAGAGGGCCGATTCAAGTAATATGCCATAGAAATCAAATATCAGAGGGTGTATGCAGTGAAAGAAACATTAAGAAGATATCAGTTAACCTTGGGCTGATACCCAGATACACAACAGAACCATGTGTGGGCTTACCAATCTAAGAATCCATGCATGACAATGGCGTTTTAAAATCACCTTCCCAAAGAAACTAATATAGCAGAAATACAGTTTAGATGAATAATGAAACAAAATATCATGCCTGAGCCATATTTAAAGTGCTTGACTGATCCAAGTATGGGTATCAACTAGGATAAATCCTTACTAAAAATTAGTGAGCCACTCACATTCCAATAACATGATACAAGAAGATGGATGAAATGAAATGTTGTATTAAACACATAAGAGAAAGTTACATACTGTGGAATACCAAAGACCAGAATACTCTAAGACAGATAGAACTCCTCCTCACTGAGACCCTATGGGCACTGAGCCTTCATACAAAAGCTTTACAAAATGTATACAACAATGTGACACAGGCCAAGCCTGCAATAACCAGGATCTTCATAACCAACACATATCAAAAATGATGTTCAGTTTTTTTTTCCAAATCAAAAACACCAATCCCTGGCATTGTCAAGCAATTCATTATTTAAATGTTTCATAAAACCCATACCAATGTCTTAATTCCCTTGTTCATTTTAACCACCATACATATAAGCTTGCAATTAGAATGCCTCTGCAATAATTTCCCAAGTAAAACCTCCCATAAATCAAACCCATACTTCAAATGGTAAAACGCAATAATGCTCATTCTTCACTTCCATTTCAATTACTCATTCTCATATGCAGAATCTTTATCTTCTATGTATAACAGCATCAATTTTCCACTTTCCCAAATTTTAAGCTCAGAATGCACCCATGTTTTAAAAATGCAACCTGGTAAATTCACACTACTACACATCTATTATGCATTCTGATGAGTTTTGGATAGAACTTCACACTGCTACCAATAATTGACACAGCATTAATCTTGAACCAAGCATTTGGATTCCTCATTCGGTCTTCTCATCGTACTTCCTCCACGCATTAGCGCCAGCGCTATATACATTTAATTATATACTTGACCACAGGTTTATATTACAATTGAATCACCGAATGACCATTCTGCACCTGAAACTTTGCTGTTAAACCAATCAACATTTTATGATTAAATTCAACACAGCAATTCAATGTATCTTACCCATTTATTGGCTGACGCTTATCCACTAACAATTCTGACAAACTTCAATAGCACAGAGTTTGAAGAGATCTCTGCGCTCTCAATTCAACTCAGTTTCTGAAACTCGCCTTCCATTTTACTATAATTGATCTTCATATAACTTGTTTCTGCATCCTTTGAACAGCTCCGCCCTCTCTGCATTTTCCTTTCAAAAAGACTCATTAATTCTTAATGAAACAAGCTCTTCTATTTCTAATGAAGCACTCGCACATGTAATTCATCAAGGAAAGCGTTATGACATTATGCTCGGTCTCCTGACTCCATAAACCTGTGAGTAAATTCCGCCCAATTTTCATCAATTAAACAATACAGAGTTTGGGGATTTAAAAACTAGATTACATCAAAGTTTCCGCTGCAACATTTGCCACCAATTCAATTTTACCTCTGCGCCTTTAACATAGTACCTCACGATTTAAAATTCCATTCCCACACATTAAAATCGTTTAAATGAGAATTGAATGCAATTTGGCTGTACCAATTGTGTTTGAAACACAATTTCTGAAGTTAAATGTCAGCGTTCTTCTACTCAGCTGAACAACGCTTCTCTCCTTGTATAATTTGTGGAAACAAACCTGTGCGCTTCAACATTTGCAATGGTTGCCGTGTTTCTGGTTTGTAATCATCGTTCCGCCTTTCAATTGCTGGACCCTGCTTATGGCATATCATTTCACTGTTTTATTTACAATCATAACATGTATTCAATTAAACAATGTATCAAATAAATTCTGCGCCCTCTTGCTAGATCTTCTGGCCTGAGATTTATCACACAACTATAAGAATTCAACCCAGATTTGTTTCTGCTGAATTTATCTCAACCTGCGCTAGCAATGGAACAACAATTTTACTTGCACTGTGTGAAATAGATTATCGATTCACCGAAATATCATAAACTCGACTTCAGTCGACTATAATACCACATATTCTGCAAGTAACCGACTCAAACAAAAACTTCAAGGCTGAATTTAAATTACGCCTTCACTGCTGTAACACTACGGCATTACCCATTTAAACACCAATGTAAACTTACCAGATTTTATTTCAACGCAGCTGCTTCAGCGTTCCATCATAATAGCTGCACTTCCAATGTGTTATTCAACCATTCTTTTAAATGTTGCTTATGAGACATCGATTTATTTGCGTTGTGGATATTATATCATAAGAGAGCCAAGTGTAAAATTGAACATCGATTCACTGAACTTTATGAACCCAATTATACAACAGTTTGCCATTCCAACATGCTTATTTAAGAGCATTCAAATGAACCATCATCATTGTATATCATTCAACGTTTTTGATTTATAAACACAACCCATACAAGTGCACATCACTAAAACCATTTCAGAAATCAACACCCAATTTTTAAAAACCACAGTTATCATATTAATAAGCAAATACTTACAAACTTCATTCGTGGCCAGATATTCAACAATAGTGGCCCTTACAATTTGTTGAAGGCTTACAGCCTTGCTATTCAAGCCTACTCTCAATCAACCTCTCTCACAATCTCAATGTGTTTTTTTCTCAAAACCCCTCCTATTTATACAGATTTTTTAAAACAATCTAATTTAATGCTCAATCCCTTCAATTCCTCAACAAACCCCTAAATCTCTCAACATCCCTAAAGGATAGATCTTTATCCCTAAAATCCTTCAACTAATTAAATTCCCTCATATCCTTTTATTAAATAAAAAGATATTTACAAAAATCCTCACCTTCTCCTATTTTATTCAAATTAATTAATAAAATATTAAAAATTATCACACCCCTTTTAACATATTTACAAAATAAAAAAAACGCCCTTGATGCTCCTGCATCAGACTCCCCATGTCAGAAAATTCATGACCACCTGGTCATAAGTCTCGATATTTCCTCCTGGATCCCAAATTTTATTTTGTAATCTTTCCGTGCTTGTCGATTGCTTTACTACTGTTGTCATCTGCTATTGTCTTCCAGGTTTCCATATTTTGTGTTGTAGTGCTCCACTTGCTCTGCTCTTGCAATCTTTCACTATCATTCTCTTCTTGTCGCTCCTTTTCTTTCTTTCGGCTGTCTTTCTCTGGGATGTTTTTATCATTAACCTCATTATCAACTCAATTTCTTTGTCCAGTATGTCCTATGTCTGCTGATTGTTTCCATCCCTTGATTGCTGATCTCTCATTCTTGCTTGTTCTTCACTTGTTTTGATCGCTTCCTTTTCACCCTTACTGTTGTTTTGCACCTTTTCTGCTGCTGCTACTATAAATGTTGCGGCCTCCCAAACTTCCTGTCCCTCTGCAACATTCCTTTGCTCATCATCTGCAATTTCTTTTTGATTATTATTTATGACAACCGCTTTGTCATCCTTCTTCAGCAATCTATCCCGGACATTCATCCTCTGTTCTTCCAATTTCCTCCTTTGAAAGTCTAATTCTTTATATAACTCAATGATTTTACTTGGAGTAGACTTTGGAAACTTTACACGATCTTCCATTTCCTCATTTGTTATTGTCTCATTATCACATGGTCTTTCTTCTGCTAAATCTTCCTTAACATCCTTCAGTAGATGTTCTTCCTCTTCTTCCAAACCTGCAATCATACACAAATCATTAGTTGTAAAATCACAAGACCTTACGGTCTTATTTGATGCTTCAGTCATCAAGTCTTCAGGCTGCTTCGAATCATTTATATGATTCAACTCTTCTAGCTCTTCATCACTTTCAAAAAGTAATGGTCCACTCTCTGGGTAACATATCGAAACTTCAACATCTTCTTCAGCATCTTCATTTTGTTGTAGCTCAACTCTTTCGAGCTTCTCTATCTTCTGTTTAGCATCAATAATCTGTTCAAGTTCCCTTAGTTCCTTTATCAACTGCATATTTACCTGATGATTCCACTTGTCTTCTAGCCTCTGCCATTTCAGCTTCTTTCTCATGACATAACCATGCTTCTGGTCTTCCTCATTTCTTTGCAACATCTCCATTAACACCTCAAGCTGAACTGCTATCTCAACCTTCTCCCTCTCATATTCCTATTTGCTTAACTGTCTCTGTATGCCAATTGCCTTGGCATCCTTCTCCTTTTGTCCTCTGCTGTGGTTGATTTCAGAACCTCTGTTATGACTGTCACTAGTCATCATCCTTTCCATCTCTATGAGTCCCTTACTCACTTTACTATGAGTTGCACTAAAGCCTCTTCAGCAGCAAGTCCTGTCCTGCCGCCACTTACCTCACCAAGCTCTCCTCACTCAGTCTTTTGGAAAACAATTGGTTCTCTATCTCTGGAACCTCCTTTGAGCACTTCTCTTTGCTCTTCCCGGCTTCAACTCATCTGCCTGTTCTAAGAACACAACTATCCTCCTTTTCCAATCTCTATTGGAATTCTTCAAGGTTCTGCCACCTCTATGTTTCACCTAGAAACTTTCACCAGCTTCCTTTATCTATTAGCAATTTCCTTTTGGGAGTTGCAATAATATTTCAATGCAAAGAATACAATACTCTATTCTTCAAAAACACATCATCTTACCTCCAAGATCTTGTCTAATCTTGTCCTTCCATTCACCTGCACTTCAATTACCTTCAGAATCTCACCACTTCTGCAAATCTGTTCCAGCAAATCTTTATGCTTCCTCTGCGAAATTTCACTTTCAATCAGATTTTAAAATCTGATCCTCTCTTCCAATCTTCTGGCTTTATCCGGAAAACTTCAGCTGTCAGCAATAATTCCTTCTTTGCTGAGTTTCTTCTTTGCTGCAACCGTCAATCCTCAATCCATTTCTTTGTCAGTAAAACTCAAATCAAAATTAAACAACACAATACCTGCACAATTCTTCATTCCTTCAACTGTACTCTGGTTTGCTTAGAATCTGACATCCTTTCAGTCACACATTCAAACACACTTTAGTTTTTAACAAAACCTTCTGTCTTCATTCAGAAAACAAACATTCTTATTTTAACAGAGCCAAGCTCTGATACCAAAATGACGCAGGCCAAGCCTGCAATAACCATGATCTTCATAACCAACACATATCAAAAATGTTGTTCAGTTTTTTTTTCCAAATCAAAAACACCAATCCCTGGCATTGTCAAGCAATTCATTATTTAAATGTTTCATAAAACCCATACCAATGTCTTAATTCCCTTGTTCATTTTAACCACCATACATATAAGCTTGCAATTAGAATGCCTCTGCAATAATTTCCCAAGTAAAACCTCCCATAAATCAAACCCATACTTCAAATGGTAAAACGCAATAATGCTCATTCTTCACTTCCATTTCAATTACTCATTCTCATATGCAGAATCTTTATCTTCTATGTATAACAGCATGCAATTTTCCACTTTCCCAAATTTTAAGCTCAGAATGCACCCATGTTTTAAAAATGCAACCTGGTAAATTCACATTACTACACATCTATTATGCATTCTGATGAGTTTTGGATAGAACTTCACATTGCTACCAATAATTGACACGGCATTAATCTTGAACCAAGCATTTGGATTCCTCATTCGGTCTTCTCATCGTACTTCCTCCACGCATTAGCGCCAGCGCTATATACATTTAATTATATACTTGACCACAGGTTTATATTACAATTGAATCACCGAATGACCATTCTGCACCTGAAACTTTGCTGTTAAACCAATCAACATTTTATGATTAAATTCAACACAACAATTCAATGTATCTTACCCATTTATTGGCTGACGCTTATCCACTAACAATTCTGACAAACTTCAATAGCACAAAGTTTGAAGAGATCTTTGCGCTCTCAATTCAACTCAGTTTCCGAAACTCGCCGTCCAATTTACTATAATTGATCTTCATATAACTTGTTTCTACATCCTTTGAACAGCTCCACCCTCTCTGCATTTTCCTTTCAAAAAGACTCATTAATTCTTAATGAAACAAGCTCTTCTATTTCTAATGAAGCACTCGCACATGTAATTCATCAAGGAAAGCGTTATGACATTCTGCTTGGTCTCCTGACTCCATAAACCTATGAGTAAATTCCGCCCAATTTTCATCAATTAAACAATGCAGAGTTTGGGGATTTAAAAACTGGATTACATCAAAGTTTCCGCTGCAACATTTGCCACCAATTCAATTTTACCTCTTCTCCTTTAACATAGTACCTCACGATTTAAAATTCCATTCCTGCACATTAAAATCATTTAAATGAGAATTGAATGCAATTTGGCTGTACCAATTGTGTTTGAAACACAATTTTTGAAGTTAAATGTCAGCGTTCTTCTACTCAGCTGAACAACGCTTCTCTCCTTGTATAATTTGCGGAAACAAACCTGTGCGCTTCAACATTTGCAATGGTTGCCGTGTTTCTGGTTTGTAATCATCGTTCCGCCTTTCAATTGCTGGACCCTGCTTATGGCATATCATTTCACTGTTTTATTTACAATCATAACATGAATTCAATTAAACAATGTATCAAATAAATTCTGCGCCCTCTTGCTAGATCTTCTGGCCTGAGATTTATCACACAACTATAAGAATTCAACCCAGATTTGTTTCTGCTGAATTGATCTCAACCTGCGCTAGCAATGGAACATCAATTTTACTTGCACTGTGTGAAATAGATGATCGATTCACCGAAATATCATAAACTTGACTTCAGTCGACTATAATACCACATAGTCTGCAAGTAATCGACTCAAACAGAAACTTCAAGGCTGAATTTAAATTACGCCTTCACTGCTGTAACACTACGGCATTACCCATTTAAACACCAATGTAAACTTACCAGATTTTATTTCAACGCAGCTGCTTCAGCGTTCCATCATAATAGCTGCACTTCCAATGTGTTATTCAACCATTCTTTTAAATGTTGCTTATGAGACACCGATTTATTTGCGTTGTGGATATTATATCATAAGAGAGCCAAGTGTAAAATTGAACATCGATTCACTGAACTTTATGAACCCAATTATACAACAGTTTGCCATTCCAACATGCTTATTTAAGAGCATTCAAATGAACCATCATCATTGTATATCATTCAACTTTTTTGATTTATAAACACAACCCATACAAGTGCGCATCACTAAAACCATTTCAGAAATCAACACCCAATTTTTAAAAACCACACTTATCATATTAATAAGAAAATACTTACAAACTTCATTTGTGGCCAGATATTCAACAATAGTGGCCCTTACAATTTGCTGAAGGCTTACAGCCTTGTTGTTCAAGCCTACTCTCAATCAACCTCTCTCACAATCTCAATGTGTTTTTTTCTCAAAACCCCTCCTATTTATACAGTTTTTTAAAAACAATCTAATTTAATGCTCAGTCCCTTCAATTCCTCAACAAACCCCTAAATCTCTCAACATCCCTAAAGGATAGATCTTTATCCCTAAAATCCTTCAACTAATTAAATTCCCTCATATCCTTTTATTAAATAAAAAGATATTTACAAAAATCCTCACCTTCTCCTATTTTATTCAAATTAATTAATAAAATATTAAAAATTATCACACCCCTTTTAACATATTTACAAAATAAAAAAAACGCCCTTGATGCTACTGCATCACAATGCCTTTCACTACATAATTTTTCTGATGAAATATGGAACCCTTACAATGTCTTTCTTCTGGGTTTTTATAGAAGAAGGAAAAAACCTAATCAAGGAAGTAGGTGAGAACATTTAATTTGCTTGATTTGAGCAAAATGGCGAAAACATTCCCGCCTATACTGTTTGACGGCTCTGGAATGCTGAGCGTACTCTGTGGCTGCTCTATGAAGTAAATGCTATGGGTGAAAGTCTCTCCAGGGATTAGACCTAAAGAATAAACTATGTAACGTTCTATCCTTTTTTGAAGGAAAAATCCTGCTGAAATTAAACTTTGAGGGTATTGTTTCTTGTGCATTGTACCCTCTGTCGTCAATTGTTGAATTAAAATCCAAGATCTTTAATGCAGGACGCTGCATTTCTCGATCTCCCACTGATACTCTTTGCCGCAACATTAAAGTCTCTATCTGTGAAATCTACCTTCTGAATTACTCTAGAGGGTTTGATAGATTTTCACTTATGCTTTTAATAGAAGTCATCTCTCAACAGCTACCCAGGATCCTCTTCATAAATTTTGCATTCGAAAACCAGTCTCTCGATGCGTACTTGGCTTCTACAAATTTAGGCCGTAAATTATGATAGTTCTCCATCGTCATAAACCTGCAAAACCCACAAACATGTTAAAGAAAACCAGACACAGGGATGGTGGATGTGGCGGGGTTGAATGGAGATGGTTGTGTAGCAGAGCGATGTGATGAGTAGGCATAAGTATGCAAGGTGGCGATGAAAACACCATGGAATAATAATGAGTGGATCGGGTGGAGGTTTATAACGTAAAACAAATGAAATTTTGACCTATGAATGGGATATATACTGGAGGAGAAAACACATGACGCCTATGTGGAGAGGGTGACAGGTGGATGTACGAAGACCATGTGGGAAGGGTGACGTGGAGCGCTGTCAGTAGGCCAGGGGTGTGATTTGCCTACGATTAAACTTTATGCAGCTTCGGAGCACGATAGCCATAGGATGAAGGTCTTTCGATCCAATGGATATGGTGAATATAGTTGCATGGCTTTGATCAGACGATAAAGCACAATGGAGGGTGGTATTAGAGCCGTATGCTGGGACGCGTGGCGAGTGATGAGTGGAATCGCTCCGTTTTGAGGAATACCGCCTGCCCTTGATAAGCGGTGCGATGAAAACAGGCCAGTTTTGGAATAACGTACAGCGCGGGGACCACTGGGATAGATGGGCTATGGTGCATTGATCTATATTTGATCGGATGACTCAGAGCGCGCCTGATAGCCATATACATTAAGCGCTTTTTGGCTTGGCTCATGGCCTAGCTCCTACGTTACGTGGAGAATAAAATGAAGGGGGCTAAGGCCAGAAGGGGCTAGGACTGATATATCTTCAAATATAGGTTTTGGCTATTTTAAATGTGATTTTGAAGCTAAGAGAGGGCAACGATAGGTAGCTGATGAACTTTGCAAGACAGGGCAGGGGAATTAGATGATTTAAACCAGAGGGTCCATGGAAATTTTAATAAGGAGATGATCATGATCAAAATATGGTAAAGGGAAGGGAGATCATGCATGTTGTTAGGAGTCAAAGCTTTGGGAAAATATTATCATTTTAATGGTCTCTTCTTATATTTCCATGTAATCAAAGGCATCATTTATCCTATCTACATGTTGTTGGGCAGTGGTTGAGTTAGCTCCTATGAAATGAGGGATCTTGGATTGGTAGTCATTTGGCAAAGGTACTAGAGGTTGAGGTAAAACTAGGGGGGGCATACCAAGCTGCCATGATGGGAGCTAATGGAGGATTTACAAGAGGAGGGTTTGTGAGAGGCGGTGTAGGATGAAGTGGAGTGGTTTGCACAATGGTGGTATGGATGGGTGTGGTGGAAGTACTTTAACCAACAAATTGATTCTGAGTAGATTTGGGATGGAAAGAGCTAAAGTGATGGAGAAGCTGAAAGTCAGTAGGAGTGGAAGGAGAGGCTTCTCTACTAGGGCTCTCCTACAAATCTATGGGCTCAAGGTCAGTCTGGTCAATCTCACTGTGTGACTTGGTTCTAAACAAGTTCTTTGTATGGTGCAAGTCAAACTGAGGATCTTGCAAGGCTGTAACATGTTCAGGGACAGAGCTTGCTCTATGAATGGTCCTAACAGTAGTTAAGTTTCTAATTTTAGAAGTTTGCCACAAAATATTTTCTGGGTCATCAACTATATTAGGAGGGTTTGGGTCTGGATGAGATCTGGTACTAATCCTTTGTGAAGCTAGATTTCAAATTCAAAATGTAGAGAGGTTGGAAGTTTATAACTATTTTTTGGAAGGCTGACCTCTCTTAGTGCTCGGTAAACTCACACAGTATGGGACTAGGCCTCTAAACTTCTTAGGGCTGATTTGACACAATCCTAGGGAAGTCTAATGAGAACTAGTGAAGTAATAGGCCTACTAGAGGCTAGTGGAGTTGCCAAGTGGATGTTTTTGTTGTTTTTGAGGATATGTGTGTATGGTCCACCACCAATACTGACAAAAAACCAATCTAGGGATGTTTTTGGGGTTTTTTGAGTTCCTTTAGGGATACTAAGATTTTCACTGACTCAAAGGTCCCATCATGATCACCATTATGTTAGTGATAGTGATGAGGTGGCTATAAATCAATGGATACTCTTTAACAAGGGTTTTTGAAGTCCTAAGGGGTACTTAGATTGCCACTGACTCAGAAGGTCCCACCATGATCACCAATATGTTAGTGTCCCGTGATTTAGCAGATTGGTAGACCAAATGCACAAGGTAACATCAGACTAGTCTTTGGAATCCTAGGACCTAGCCTTCCTGGGCTTAGAGAGGGCTCTCTCTATTGTTTGCAAAGGAAGTGAACTTGTTTGCTTTAGGTGGTTGATTTTAGGCTAGTTGTTAAGTGTAGGGTTTGTTGTTTGTTTTGGTTGGGTAATATGAACAAGTAGAATAGGTGGAGTGAGAGGTCTTCAAATCATTGGGCTATGGAGTCAATGAAAGTCATGGATATCTCAACAATGAAACAGGATGTGTAACAAGGAAAATCTGGCATAGTCAAATGGATCTTTAAATGTATGTGTGGAATGAAATGGAAATTGAGTTTGTGAGCATAGTAGGTGTGTAGGGGCAGTGAAGAATCCTTAAACAAATAATTTTAAACAAGATATTATCAAATACTTGATAAAAATAAGGGTATAATAATAAAACAGTGAAAACCAATAACTTTTATATTACACTTAAGCAAACAAGCATTCAAGACAAACATTCCAATGAAATATAGAAGGCGAGAAACTGATTTAAATTCTAGCGATTTCACCTTCAAGGTTAGAAAACATTTAAGATAAAAAATAAATTTAATCATAGAAGAGGGAACTCCTAAACATATGTGATCAAGTTACAAATAAATTTAAGGTAACTTCTCAAGTATGGACAAAGGGCATGATCAGAACATGGCCTCTTTGGTTAAAACCTAACAAGTAATACTTCAAAGAGAGATTCCAAAACAGAGTTTAAATAACATCAAATAGGTAGGGATAACCATAAAACATATTTGAAAACTACTATATTGAACCATTCATGAAATAAACAAGCATAAGTAGATCTAAGGAGTAACTAAGAATTCCTTAAACAAACCCAGCAGAGGAAAACATCAAGGCAATAGAAAGCAGGAAGGACTAAGGTGCCTCAAACAACATTTTTTAGCCTATAATTTTCTATTCTACTGCAAAATCAAAAGATCAACATAATGATGAACAAGAAAAAAATAACTAAATAGAGACACATCATCATTAACCATGCTCAGGGATCCTCCAAGCTATCCTCCTTCATCATCAATCAAAGCAAGCCATTCAAAAACTCCACAACATCAATTTCTTCTCCAAACTCATAAAAACCATGTATTGATCTCAAAGCTCATCAAATGCCAACATTTACAATTAAACCCTAATGCTCTATTTATCTTATCAAAGTAGGGAAAAAACCCTAGATAGGGTTAGGAAAATGTCAAAGTCACTCATAAATGTCATAAATGCCCAAGAGACCATGCAAGGCCCAAGGCACAAAATATCCCATGAAATAAATGCCAAAATAAATTCTAGCACCTAATTCTAGATTGATTTGCCTCAAAAAACACTAAAATATGATTTTGCAATAAATGAGTGTGTTTTGTTGACTTTTGGCTAAAAACACACAGTGTTGTCCATAAGCGCAATGCCACCCTAGGCAGAAAATAGGTCCTGTTGCAACCAAGTTTTGGAGACCTTCTCGATGTCAGATTTTGCTCCGTGATGGGCCGCTGGAAAGCCTGATGAGTCAAATTTCCAAAAATACTCTTTGTTTTATAATCCAGATCCTATAACCTATCTAAAATTTAAAAATCCCAACACTGCTCTTAGCGCAGCGCCAGGCCTGAAATGGAGGCAGAAATGTGAAAAATGAGGTGTTTCTTGACCTTTTGAGGGGTAAAAAATGCTCCAAATGCTCTAAAATTTGGTGAGAATAGTGTAATAGTCATGAAAAATCCAAAAATGTAGGTTTTTCCCTCTGAGGATGCCTGAGAGAAAAGCGTAGCACCAGTGGCGCTGCGCTTATAGGCCTTCAAATTCTCAAAAAACCAAAATTTGTCCAAATTCCTTCAAAATTGGTGGATGTGTGCCTCATGGGGTTTGGGAGACTTGTTGAGAAGCTTTAGCTAGGAATCCAAGGTTTTCATGGTCTTTTCCTCCTTTTAGTGCTTGAATTTCAATGAGGGCCTCTTTGATGTTGGCACTAGTGAGTTTGTTTTTCAAGGCATAGTGTTTGGCCATCTTTTTCTATAAGCCTAGGTCTCTCTTCACCTTATTCATGTACTTGTGCTAATTATTGTAATAATAAATGATGTATTATGCCATGCCAAGACTCCTTTGTAGGTCTCTAATCTTTAAATTTTTTCTTTGAAGGAGTATGCTATTGGCCCTCTCCTTGTCTTCACTTTCACTCTCCAGGTCAATGATGTCAAGATCTTGTTTAAGCTCTTTCTTACCATTCCTACCTCTCTTTGCCTTTTTTTTTTCCTTTGTCAAGCTTTTGAGTGGAGGTGGATGGATTGGTCCCTTGCCATTTGGAGGCAGCAAACACAAGCCTTGGCCCTCTTTGATATGTTAATGCAAGAGGTGTGATTGTGGCTTTGTTTGTTTTGATCATAGTCATGATCCTTTTTGATGTCATAAAACTCTTCATTTTGTCCTTCATTGTAGCTACTTTCCCTTTCACTGCTGTGATCATCATTTGAATTATCACCCTCTACACTTTCTTCACTTTTATTTTGTTTAACCATAGGACGGTTTTCCTTTTCATCTTCTACACTGTCATCATTGTCATTATCACTGAGGGGCTGATTGTTGTCATGATTGTCATGACTATTTTCTTCTTTGTTGTCCTTCTCATCACCGAGGCTTGTTTCATTTTGGTCACTGCTCTCTTTAATTTTTTCATTTCCCTCACTGTCACAATCTTTATTATTTTCATCCTCTTCCTCCATTTCCATGTCCTCTACCTCTTTATCACTGTTTTGCTCACTATTTTCATCTTCATTATCTGCCTCTATCTTTTCATAATTTTCTTCCTCTTCGCCATTATCTGCCTCTTCTTCATGTTCTCTATCATATTTTGTTTCCATGTAATCTGCCCCTTGTGGGCTCAAATCATCATTACCCTCATCCTCTTCTTGGTTTGACTCATTTTCTCCCTCATTTTTATTTTCACTTGAATATTCATTGCCACTTCCTTCTTCACCTAATGCATCAAGAGAAGGGGATAAAGGGAGGTTTCCTTGAGGGGGGGACACATATGTAGAGGATGAGCTATGGTCAGTAGGAGGTGATGGAGGAGTGGAGGGAGGAGGATGAGATGATGAGGGTATATTGGTTTGATGATGGGGCTGAGGGTTTTTGAATACATCGTGAGCTATGAATGCCTCCCAAGGTATGCCTTTCTGTTCCAACTGATGTAGAACCACCATCTTGATCAATGAGAGTTGGAACAAACTCTGCATTTGTTGGGAGTGATTCCTCCCTTGGAAAACAAAAAACATCTTCTCAATTCTCCTATAGAGGTAATAGGGAAAATTTAGCATCTTTACCCCTGTAAAATGCATGATCAATCTAACATGGCAGTAGTAGAGCCTGAAGTATCTCCCATCACAAGTAAAGTACTTCATAATGACCCTCATCAAGGGTGAAAACCTCTGTTTCAGGCGTGATAAAGGGAAAATGGCTTTACAACTTTCTTTGTACCTAGTTTGACAAATGGCTCATAAAAACTCTTTTTTAACTTTTCCTTCTTAAACCACTTCTCACCAACAGTAGCAATACCTATAGCATCAGAGATGGTATCTGCTGAGATTTCAAAATCTACCCCTGCAATTTTTGATTGTTTACTATGCAGGTTAAGAATTATAAGTCTTGTAAGCTCTGGGTGGCTTTTCACTTGTTTCACCCTCTCAGAAAATTGGAAGAACCCTACATTCTAGAAACATGAGAGGATCCTGGGAGATGAGGTGATATCCACTGTGCTTTGTGGTTCAAATCTGTTCACTTTCCTTCCCATGTGGTTTGGCCTCATAGGCCCTTGGCCTCTTTCATTTCTACTACTGCCTTCTGCTCCTAACATGGTGATTAGGGAAGATGGTGGGAAAATTATGATTGCTTGTGACACTTAGGCAGGAGGAGTGAAATGGAAAAAATGGTGAGGGAAACCTTTGTGAATGAGTGATTTGGAGGTTAGGTTTAGGACTGAGTTCTTTGGAGCTTAATGGGGCTTATCTTGATCATGAAGTGTAACTACTCTAATTCACTCTCCTTCACTGAAAATTGTTTGGGGGTTAAAACAGAGGATGACTTATCTTGAAGACCTTGGGCTTGCAACTATTAGGGTTTAGTATTTCATTTAACCACCAAATGACCAAAACACTTGAGACGAGGAGAAATAGGAAACCTACCCAATTTAGCTCCTCTGCAGGCCTTTGAAGGAAAATTTGAGGATGTCCTTGTGCCTTTGGGAAATTTTTTTGCAAGTTTGGAGGACCTCTGCGTTAGAGCAGCGCCTTGCCTGCACTGTCGGGTCGGCCTGTGGGCACAATGCTGAGCGGGTCGTGCCTCCATATGAGCATAGCACCGACAAGGGAAATGAGCTGTTGTGTGTTTTGTGCGTAGCGCCGGCAGGGTAAACGGGCTGTCGGGTTAGCCTGTGGGCGCAACGCCGGGTGGGTCATGCCGAAAAACTGGGTGTCGTGTCCAGGGCATGTCGTGCTCTCTTGTGCATAGTGCCACCCTATTCGCACAAATCCACCTCTTATTTGCACTGTACCGAGTAAATTTGAATGAAAGAAAACCCTATTAGCGCAGCGCCAGGGCCTGTAAGCACAGCGCCAGGGTATTCGCGCAGTGCCAATGAACTTGTTTGGAAAATGACAAAACACTCAGACTTGTCTCCTGAAGGATTATTTTCTCTCTTCAAATGCAAAATGAGCTATGATGACAGCTAAGATGCCTTTATACCTTTGAAAAATAAATTTTAAAATAAAAAACCCCCTTTGCTAAGTTTTTGTCACTTTGTCATCTTGACTGATATCTTTGACCCCTCTTTGCAGGTGATTTGAAACTTTTTCAAAGTGATTTTTCCTTCTTTGGTGATGGCTTGATAGAGATATTAAGAGTCCTTTTTAACTTTGGGAGTGTTGGCACTGCTAAACCTCTTCTTGTCTACACTGAGAAACTAAAAACAATGTTTTTATCCCCTTTTGAAATTTCAGAGTGTAAGTGATATAAACATATGTTTTCCTACCTTCTTACTGATTTTGACACTGATACATCCCCTTTGACAAAGGCTACAATTTATGTCTGCTATGTCTTCCCTTGGCCACTTCTGGTTTGTTGTAGGTGCCATGACACAGTTGCTTTGGTATCCTTTGTCATTGCTTGGATTTTGACAACTTCAGTTACTCAACAGTGAACTCATGCTCATGTCAGTTTTTTACCTTATAACCCAAAACTATGCTTTCATTCCTTTGACTCTTTGAAGGCAATTGATTGTACTTGAAGGCTTGATCTCCCTCACACTGATACTCTTTGCATTTTTTCCTTTTGATGCAGGGAAGCACTGTTAACTTGGCAAAATATGGAGGTCACCTTCTAGTATCTTCTTTAACCTTCTGCCTACTGCCACCATGGAGATTCATAGTCTTTATTTCACCTTGTTTTCCTACCTTCCAAAAAATTTAGGTTTTAGGTCTGTTAGAGACAAATAATTAGTGTTTTCTTCTAAGTTCTCTATAGCCCTTTCAATTTCATTCATTTAAGTTTAGTTCACCTCACCTTTTTCCCTTCTTCATTTAAAATTTCTAAAAATCTTCAATTGATGCTAGGTTGCGTTGATGTGCCTCTGTCCTTGTGGTCCTTTGCATTGGCTTCTTGCTTGGAAACACTTGTTTATTCAATCAATCCTAAGAACCATGATTCTCTTTGAACATAGGCTTCCTCCTTTTCTTGGCTGTGTATGTCATTTAGTAAGAATTTGGCCTCTTACCTTGCCTTATTTTCTACTAATAACCACCTTGATACTCCTGCAGAAATTTCAAAATGAGTAGTTGTTTTTTGTAGAATTTGTGCTTGAACAAGGAGGCCTTCCTTGGAGGATTTTTGATCTATCTTGGAAAATCATGTGCTGACTTTCTTTCATACTTTATTCAGCTTCTTGGCACATGCAAAACAGTGATTTAGAACATCTAGGATAACCCTACAAACTGTGAAACCCTAATTACCTAGTGAGAGGCTCTTTGGACTTGGCCTTGGGCTGAAAACTTGACTTGGGGTTTTTAGGTGTAAAATAGAGCTTTCGAAAAAAATTTCGCAGACCCAAAATTACTTATTTTGATTTATCTAAAGAGCCTATAAAGGTAGCTTGAGACCACGAATGCGTGTGGCATTTGGTGGATAGGGGAAAAGTTAGGCTACTTGGCAATCCTAGGTGGAAGTGGGACGGTTATGGTTAGGCAAAACAGAGTGGTAAGGTTAGAGGTGGAAAAACATAGTGAAAATGAGTGGTATGAGCCCATGATGGGTCTTCTTGGAGTGATAGGCTGGCCATGACTTGATAGAGTAGTGAAATAGTAAAACATTTATCCTAAGGATAATGAAGGTAGTGAGATTTCTAGAACTCACAATATTCATGAATTTTGTTTCTAGAAATATAGGATAAAGATTTAGTCATCTATGAAAAGAAAAAATTACTGATGACTAATAGTGGCTCCACTTGCAGAGAGCAACTCCTTTTCAGGAGGTGTCTAGAACTTTAGATCTCTGGTTTTATGAAGACTAGTGCCTCATCCATTGGGCAGATTTTTCTTTCTCTTCAGTTGCTAATGCTTCTTTGAATTTTGCAATCTCAATAATCTGAAAAACTTGATTAATTCAACTCCACATCTACCTACCCATCTTATTTTCCTAAAATGTTTTCTTTCTTGGGTGCACTTGAATTGGAAAACCCTTGACATTTTTTATTTTGAAAGAAAAAACAAACTATCTACTTCTATCTTATCACTTCCAAGAGTTTAGATTATGCTAATGAACTCTTTTTTATTCTCTACCTAGACTAACTGACTGTCAAGATTAGGTTGTATGACAGACTTCATTATCTAAGCTATGACATGAAATTGAAAGCATGGTTTAAATCAGGATTAGGAAATCTGACTTACCATGGGTTGTGACATTAGGACAAGCTGCACACAAACATTATTTTTGTAAAAAACAAAACTTAAAAAAATAAGGGTTGTGATCTATCATTTGCTATGCATCCCCATCTTTCTCTTTGGTTCATTTTTGAGCATGTGGAACCAATATCTTTCATTCCTAATCTACCCTTTTTGATAAGTCAAGTTTGAATGTTTTGACAATCATTTTTACACTAACTTATCAACACAAAATTAAAAACATGTTTCAGCCATGATTAGGCTAGATGACTGAAACAATATCTTCTTTTTGAACCAATAGTGGCATTTAGGCTTGCAAACTATCAGTAGTACTATTTTTTGGGTATGGGGCTATGCCTCTTTTCGAATATGCCCTCTTTTTCTTTCTTTCTATGTTTTTGTGTTTCTGTGATTTTTCTCATGCAATGTTATGTACAATGAATGAAAATTTTAAACTAGGGGCTTTGACAGAAATGATACTTGAGCATCTTGTCATCAACAGGATCTCCCAACAACCCTTGTCCATTCACCCTTGGTAAACAAAAAAAATTGTTACTTCTATTAGAATGCATGATGTGATGATTTTCCCAGAAACTCTAAAACTTGTCATTTTTTTCTTTATACCTTCTCATTTATCTTTTCTTTTGAACTTTGTCTTTGTTGAAGACCCTTAGATGAACAAGGTAGTCTTTATGAGTTTTAAAGCAGACAATGATGTTATCAATGTATATCATGGTAGAATAGCTCAAATCAGGAGCCATGGATCTTTGGAGAGTAACTTTAGCACTCCATGATTCAGAAGGTATTTGATCATACAAGTAGATACCCCAAGGTGCTTTGAAAGTGGTCTTATGCTAATCATTTGGAGATACCCTCTCTTGATTGAAATCTAAAACACTACCAAGCCATGACACTTTTTTAGAACTCTCTACCTCTTGTAGTATATGATTTGTCTTGAGAAAAGGGTATCTGTTCTTCAGGTGGTTTTGATCTAGGTCTCTGAAGTCCATATACAACCTACACCCTTTTATTTTCCTTCTTAGTGACATAATTTTCTCTAAAGACTTATGGTTCTTCTTGAAAGGGATGAAAATTTGAACAATGTTTGTGTCAAAATTCTTTAAATTCTCATAACTATATGCAAAAGCATATTCAAACTCCTTGCATATCCTTATGTATTTCAGTTTTGTGTGTAGTGACAGAGTTCTAGATAACTTAATAATTTTGGGTCTTTCAAAGTTTCCCACGTTATACTCCTCTATATCAGTTCTAGTAGATATTCCTTTAGGGTACATAGCAACATTTGTGGGATTCAACCACTCTTCTGAAGGGACAAAACTCTTTGATGATGAGTTGTCTATGTAAGGAAAAACCTTAAGACTCTTTTTATCCAGATTCCTAAAGATTTCTATTATGTGAGAGTATTTCAACACTTCTGGATTGGTAAAAGGGAAAAGTTATGTTTTTGAGGTTTGTCCTTCATTTGAGCAACCTGATTCAGATTCTAAACTGATTTTTGGTTTTGAAATTTCATTTTCAGTTTGCAGAAAGTTAAGTTCAATTTTATCGTCATGTTGTTGTTTAGGGCTGCTATAGTTTTTGCTGTTGAGTTCTTTATGTAGAGACTAGTTTCACTATTGTAGTGTGCCTATATTTGTCTCAACTTCACTTACTTGCTCATTAATGTCCTCTTCGTTACACCAGATGAAAGAATCAATATCTGAATGAATGAAATAAAGAGGAGTGTTGTTTGGCCTCCCTTGACTGCTAACCATATATTTCATGTGTACTAAATCTCGGTATAGTTTCCTTTTCTAGTTAAAAACAAGGATGGTATCATAGGACATGTCTAGTTGAAGGTTCCCCTGAAGTTTGATCCCCAAGAACTAGATAAAAGCATGCCATACTTAGGGGGACTATCTACCACTACTATGTCAATGACAAGGCCCTTAGCAGGTATTTGTGCTAGATTGACACAAAGATCCTTGATTAGGCCCAAACAATTAACTCTACTCGAATTGAATGAGTATAAGTCTTTGTAAGGTTTAGCTATTTTTAGGCCTAATCTCTCCATAAAAACTTTAGGCATGAGGTTGTGTGAGGCTCCGGAGTCTAGCATGGCATTGTGTAATATTTTGTCATGTATGTTTAGGATGATATAGAAAGGAGGGATATCTCCTTCTTGGTACTTTCTTTCCACTTCGGGACCAAACAACAGCTCAGGTTTGTCATCAGTTAAGTGCAGAGTATTAGTATCATTTCCTATGTTCAAAACCTTCAAAACTTCGGACTTATACACTTCTTGGGTTATCAGTTCAGTGAGAGGTATGGTTATCTTGATTTTGGAAATCTCTCCCTCAAAGCTTAAGGGTAATTTTGTTTTAGGCATATTTACATCAGTTTTATCAGCCATGGACTTTTCTATACTTTTAATTTGTTGATTCTGATGTGGGGCTTTAGACAATAGAATTTTTTCAGGGCCACTAGTTGATGTTCTAGGGCAGCTTGGGTCACTATTTTGTTGGCTGATTTTTTCTTTGTTTGGATTATTTTTCTTAGCCATAGTGTTAACACTATCTGCTGTCTTCTTAGGAGTGTTTTCAGAAGTTTTCCTAACAACACTATCTATTTGGTTTTTCTTGGAAGCTTCTTGGTTTCTTTTACTCCTAAGGTCATATTGCCTATGGACTTCCATTATGGCATTTTCAAATCCCAATTGGTAATCTTCAGAATATTCATAGTTTGTTTTAGTTTGATCTCAAGAAAAGAGACCTTGTTCTTCTTTAGTGATAAAAGCATCACCTTCATTGTTAGAACCTATCAGGTTTACATGACTTTCTTCAGGTTCTTCTGTCTCTCTTTCCTCTTCATCTACATAATTGTCTTGGAAAGTAGGCCTAATTTGTTGGTTATTGTCTCGTGGTCTATTTTGGGGAAGGTCTCTTCTCAAATTTAGATTCCTATTTCTGTTTTTGGGGTTTTCTTGGTTTTCCCTAGGAGGCATTCCTTCATTTAGGCTTATCCTCTCCATCATTCTCTCCATGGTTCTAACTAGGTTGTCAATCTTGGAATCAGATGAGGAGGTTGAGGAGGTTGAGGGCATGGTTTCATCCTTGTAGGTTACTCTCTTTTCTGATCTTAGCCTATCTCTCTTTTCAATCAGGTTGGCCTCTACACTTATAGCTCCCTTTTGCATGTCTTCTAAAGTTAGGGGCTCTCTTTCTCTTAGATGATAGGCCATGTCACGGTCAAAACCTTCCGGAAATTTTGCTAAGGCTATGCCTAGTGGGGGTTTCATGTTTGGTGGGAGTGCATTGTAAACATTATTGAACCTAGTGCAGTAGTCTTGGACACTTTCCCCTGCATTTCTCTTAAGTTTTCTATATGCTGAGAGGATTTGGAGAGGGTTTTTCATAATCTCCCACTTGTTTATGAATGTCTGGTAAAGGGAAGGGAGATCATGTATGCTATTAGGAGTCAAGCCTTTGAACCATTTTTTGGCTTCTCCTCCTAAGCTTTGGGTAAATATTCTCATTTTAATGGTCTCTTCTTCTATTTCCATGTAATCAAAGGCATCATTTATCCTATCTACATGTTGTTGGGCAGTGGTTGAGTCAGTTCCTGTGAAATGAGTGATATTGGATTGCTAGTCACTTGGGAAAGGTACTAGAGGTTGAGGAAAAACCAGGGGGTATACCAAGCTACCGTGATGGGAGCTAATGGAGGATTTACAAGAGGAGGGTTTGTGAGAGGAGGTGTAGGATGAAGTGGAGCAGTTTGCACAGTGGTGGTATGGAAGGGTGTAGTGGAAGTACTTGGACTAGAAAACTGATTATGAGCAGATTTGGGATGGAGAGAGCTAAAGCGATGGAGAAGCTGAAAGTCAGGAGGAGTGGAAGGAGAGTATTCTCTACTAGGGCTCTACTGCAAATCTTTGGGCTCAAGGTCAGTTTGGTCAATCTCACTGTGTGACTTGGTTCTAAACAGGTTCTTTGTATGGTGTGTTAGCCAGCTATAAAATTTGTTATACCAAATGCTGGCTAAAAACTTATTGGAGCCTCCAAGGAACAATTTTTATTGCTAAAAAGTGTTGACCCTTGAAGGCTCTTGAAGGCCTTCTGCCTTTCCTGTGTCCAAACTTCATTGCTGCTTTCCTCCAGAACTATGAAATCCTGCTGATTACCATGCCAGAATACTGTTGCAAAGTCATCATTTTCCCCTTCCCCCACTCATAACTAACCTTCATTTGCTTCCCCTTTTTCTCCATAAATCCCTCTATTTTTCATGAGTTCCTTCTTCCATTCATGAAAATCCTTTTTCTAAGGTTCAAAGACTCCTTCTTTGCCTTATCGAAACCCGGTGTTAGCCACCTATAATATTTTGTTATACCAAAAGGTGGCTAAGATTTTTTGAGCCTCCAAGGAACAATTTTATCACTAAATATTGTTGGCTCTAAGGCTCCCAATGGTCCGGGCTCCGCATCCCTTATTGATGTTTACATCCTAAAAGCCTCTCAAATCCTTCAAAAATCCTAAGTTAAATACGTCGCAGTAACCCCTGATCCCCTTCTTCCCTTTCTTCCTCACTAACCTCATTTTATTTTTTTCCATTCCCCATGAAAAAGCCTCATATTTCATGTTTCTCCTTTCCATTTCATTAAAATCCTTTTATAAGGTTAAAAAACCCACTTTTTAACCTTACCGAAACCTTCATTTCCCTAAAAAAACCCTTCAAAAACCATGAAAATGCATGTTTTTATGTATAGGACTTAAGCCCCCTCGAGCTTAAACCCCTAACTCTTTTTCATCCATATACCCGCACCCTGGAACCGAGTTCTAAACCCTTTGGTGTTTATCGCAAAGTGCAAATCGCAGAAATCCAAATTGAATTTTTATTTTAAAGTGTTCATCGCAAAAATTTGCACTGTGATCCATCGCAAAATCGCGATCGCAGAAAATGCGATGGGTTGATTGAAAGACCATCACAAAATTGAATTTTTGCGCTGCGATAAGCCCCTTCCCTATGTAACGCCTCAGTCATATGTTCCTCCATGCGCCCAACGGCCCCGCAATCGGGTGCCCATCGCATATCGCAAATCACATTTTTCGTTGTTTTAACAGTTTGATCCATCGCAAATATTTGCGATGCGATCTAATCGCATCCCAAATATTTGCAATGCGACCGCTCCAATCGCATTTTTCCCCAGCGCTCATCGCAAATCGCAATATCGTATTTTCTCTCCATCGCATAAATCCGCCATCACATTTTCCACCTTTTGCGATTTGCGATCGATCCCGCCAGGCCCACCATATGATACCTCTTCCTTTCATATAAAAACGCTTTTTTCCTTTGTAAAGTCGAAAAATGATATATTTTATGGTTTACAAAGGTTTTTCCCATTACATCCCGCCGTTGACTCTCCAATCGCCCCCGACCGTCGATCACAGCGCGATCGACGGCTCAAATTGCCCCGCTCTCCCGCACACCCTCCAATGCAGATTAGCCCATATAACGCAGGATTTTATAATTTTTTTTGTATTTTGCAGGTTTAAGGTTCTTTCTGCTAGGTTTGAGAAAAATTTGAAGGATGAGGGTGACGACTCTCGATCTTTCGATTTTTCAAAGGAGATCGACCACAGGGTGTAGAACTGTGTTGTCAACAAGGTTTCATGAGCCTTTGTTGCTGTGCGCCCCTGTGAAACTTGCAAAGAATGAAGAAAACGCGGTAAAAGAGTATCCGTCGCAGGAAAGGACCGTTTTTCAGAAAAGAAATCATGGAGGAAGACCAAGAAGAGTGCTTGACAGGACTTGCATTCAAGAACAGGGTTGGAAGCACTGTAAAGTCTTCCCTAGGCCATTTAAAATGCAATTTTCACGGACAGAGATATAAATGAAGCGGCCGAGGGTTCAATGCACATAAACTAAGTCACTAGGACAGCTTTGTCAGCAGACTACTCTTCAGGATAGAATTCCCATGCTGTTTTTAATCTACGCTGTGTTCCAGAGGATTTCTCCGCCTTGACCACAGTCTAGAGCTACCAGAGCATTAGTTTCACAAGTATGGGAGGCCTGAGCATCATTTTTCTGCCTTTGTGCATTTCTACGGGCTACAGCAGCAAAGTACACCCAAAAACATACCTGGAGTAATGGAAGCCTGACAAAGACCACTCCACCAGCCAAAGAGTTACTTCTGCAAGGAAGTCAATGCAAAACATGTCTGCAGAGTAACCCTCACATCACACAGAACCACGGAGAACAGCAAGCTCCTACAAAGTTTGATCTTTAATGAAATTCATTCAATGCAGAAGATATGTTTGTATGTTTCTTGATTGAGCCTCCCAAAGGCCCAGAAGCCATTAAATCTGTATTAGTTGTACTGATAGATCTTTCATCAGATCAAACCTCCTCATCCTTCTATATATACTGCTGTAGAAGATGAGCAAGGGGTTGGTTGTAGAACTTTGAAACACATCTGAGCTTGAGACTTCTATCTGTACATAGTGTTCACTGGCCCTTGGAGCTCTGCTTGCACTAGATTAGTTAGGTTGGAAAGTGTAGGTGATTGCTGAACTATAGCATCGAACTTAAGTTGTAACTGGTTTGGAGCATCAATACAAGCTAATTTATGGGATCCTGGTCTATGTTGACGGTGATGTTATTCTCATTGTAACTTGTATCTTATTTCTGTTTTCATGTTGTTTCATGTTTTCCTGTAAAGAACAGTTTAAACAGCGTTAGGACCTACTGTATATTAGTAACCTTCTCTGGCTGAAAAATCTTTATTTAAATGTTTTCTTCCAAATGTGTTATTGAGGAATGATTTAATTCCGTTAAGCGTATGAATGTTGGTGTTCCCTCATCGTATTGTTTAGCTGAATATCAGTCTTGAATGTTATGTTCAGTATTAGTTAAGTAGAAATGAACTCCGGAAGATATGGTGTGCCCTGGTCCTAGTTTCATTTCCCAAGACTGTCTGAATGTTTCCCTTGGGATGTGTCAAAAGTTGGCTAGTTTAGAAGTACTTACCAGATCTTAGACCATTCTGTGTTACCTTTGTGTTTCCCCTGTTTTGTATGTTTTCTACTGAAAGTGCATCAAAGGCTGGCTAGTTTAAAAGTACTTACCAGATCCTAGGCTGCTCTTTGTTCTACATCTGTTTAAATTCCTTCCTTGTTGTACCATTTCATTCGATAAATCAATCTCCAAAGAGATCCTAGAGATAGATGACTTGCCCCATGGACCATTCTTGAACCTGCTGTTTCAATTAAACCCTTTTAGGACTCCATATCCCAATGGACTAAAACTTGCAATTACCTACCTTTCTGGCTGAAGCTTTTTCTTTTGCTTGTAACTTCTCACTTTTGAAACTCTTTGCATTCAGAACTTTCCCCTCAATCTGTTTTCATGCTCAACCATCCAAAAAACCAAACAAACCCTTGGCCTTCATAACTAGCCTAATACCATTACTCAAGCTTCAAAGACAAATCCATCTTTGTACACGTTGGAGAGATCCCTCTCCGGATTTAGGAGGGCTAGATCCTAGAATCCCAAAGTTGGTTGAAACAATGTTGGTTTCTGTGATTGGACTTTGCCAATCTTGCTAATTACAGATTCCTAACATTTCTGGTGACTCCACTGGGGAACTCAGTTGAATTTTCATCTTAGTTTCCTTTAAAAACCTCATAAAACTTTGTGAGTATAAAGCAGCCTTTCAAGCACTACCAAGGAATGGTAATCATCATGAAACTTGTTTGAATCAGTGAAAAACTAGGTAAAGCCTAGGATTCTTCCAAGACTTTATCTGACCTTGAAAGATAAGCTGACTTAGCCATAAGAGTAAACTGTCTTTGTCTCATAACCGTAGCTAAGATTTGAAACAGAGGTAGGATATTCTTGGAACCACACAACAGAAAATAACTTAGAAAAAACCCAAAATCATTTCAGATTGTTATCTAATAAACATGGTGGTGGACCATAAGACCTTTTACCTCTGAAAAGAGCTAAAAACTTCCACTTGGCGACTCCACAATCCTGAACAGACCGTAAGACTCCACTGGGAAGAACCCTTATCATTATAATATCTTTCAAACTCAGTTGGAGGACTGTAGGATTGAATTTCAAACAGACTAGTTAACCTCTCAAAGACTGTCATACCTGGTTGAACTTTTCTTGTTATTTGGGTCTGAAAAACTTAGCATAGTGGCTTCTAGAAAGATTCACACTAGAGCCCATCCTGACCCTAATCCACCTGAGATAGTTGATGACCCAGAAAGTATCCTTTGGAAGTCTCCTAAGATTAAATTATCAACTGTTTTCAAACCACCCTTGAGAGCTAAGTCAGTCCCTGAAAATCTTTCAGCTCTACAGCAATCACAAACTGACTTAGTAAATCCATTTAGAACTAGGTCATTTGGTGATTTAGATCAGCTAGATTTTGAATCTTTACTTTCATCTCCTGAAACAAGTGAACATCTTGTTAGAAGAGGAGCAACACCTCCTGATTTACATTTTCTTCTTAATTTAGGTGTCTCTCATCCAAGATTAGCTAAGAAATCTACTGCTATTCCATCCACTTCTATTCATCCTTCATCCACTATCCAAACCACTCCACTTCAGCCCACACCTCCTCTAGTAAATCCAACCCTTTTCAATCCACCCCCACCTCCTGCCATGGCTGCATGGTATGCTCCCCTAGTCCTTCCTGTACCATTACCCAATCTTCCACAGGACTATCAGAACAAAATTCCACTATATGATGCTGACAACGCTACAACCGCATCACAACATGTGGATAAGATGAGCGACTACTTTGACAGAAATGAAATTGATGATGATTCTATCAAGATTAGATTATTCGCTCAGAGCTTTGGGGGAGAAGTAAGAAAATGGTTCAAAGCCTTGGCCCCCCATAGTCTCAATGGTCTCCAAGCCTTCCATCAAACATTCCTAAACAAGTGGGAAGTGAAGAAGAATCCCCTCCAAGTCCTTGCTGATTACAACAACCTCCATAGAAATGCTGGCGAAAGTGTGCAAGCCTATTGCACTAGATTCAATAGTGTGTATAATGCACTTTCCCCAGAACTGAAGCCTCCACAGGGCTCAGCTTTAAACAAGTTCCCTGAAGGTTTTGACGCTGACATGACCTATTCACTGAGAGAGAGAGACTTTGCAACCCTTGAAGATATGCAAAGAGGTGCTCTTTCAGTGGAAGTCAACCTAATGGAGAAGAGAGAAAGAATGAAGTCTGAAAAGAGAGTATCTTTTAGAGAGGAATCCACACCTTCTACTTCCACCTCAAAAATAGAGAAAATGATGGAGGAGATGATGAAAGAAATGAGCATAATCAAGAGAGCACAAGCAAATCAAAATCAAACTGCTCCTCAAAATAGAAACCAGAACCAAAATCAGAATTTTAGAAGGAACCAGCCTCCAAACAGATCTAGGGAAGAAGATCAACAGATCACTCCCCTCTTTCACCAAAACTATGTGAGTGAGGTTGAGGAAACAAATGAGATAATAGAGGAAGATGGTATCAACATGCTGGAGGTAGATAATGATGACTTTGAGATTCATTATGATAGGAAACAGGGTCTTTACACACCTTATGATGATAAAAGAGATGAGGGTAAAAATTATTATCAGGACATGGAAAATGTCATCATAGAACCTCAAAGAGAATATGATCTTAGAAGCAAAACCAGTCAGCAACCTTCCAACACCAAAACCTTTGTAAAATCCTTAGAAAAAAACGCTACCACCAAGCCTAAAACTGTCAAACAGAAGGATAAAACAGTGGCTGTAAATTCTGGTAGTGGTATAGAGAAAAGCACTCAAGACAATGAAAAACAGAGTGCAGACATTAGTAGTACTAGCACTTCAGCTAGTACTCCTGTCAAAACAACTGTTTCAAGTGTAAATAGAACAAATCAACAAGCTGATTTTGCTGATAGAATGAAAGCTAATAAGGCTGAAACCAGCACCTCAAAGAACCAAATCCCTTTCAGCCGGGAACAGGAAATTTCGAAGATCAAAATATCTATTCCCTTGACCGAGTTAGCTGCCCATCATGTATATAGGACCCAAATTTTGAAGGCTTTAAACGTAGAAGACAGTGAGGACACGGTCAATCTTATTGATGACCAACCAGAGCTTATCTTCGGTCCAAAGATTGAAGGTAAATATCAGGAGGGACCTGTTCCTCTCTTTTATGTGAGTTTAAATGTTCATGACAAAATTTTACACAATGCTATGCATGATTCCGGGGCTTCTCATAATTTAATGCCAAAGGCTGTAATGAAGACCTTGGGTTTGGAAATCACCAGACCTTACAAAGACCTTTACTCTTTTGACTCCAGCAGAGTAAAATGTTTAGGATTGATCAAAGACCTTTGTGTTAGCTTAGCCCAAATCCCAGCCAAATGCTTAGTCATGGACATTGTTGTGGCAGATGTGCCCCCAAAGTATGGAATGTTATTGTCAAGATCTTGGGGGGCTACGCTGCAAGGGACTATGAAGATGGACATGACTTACGCAACTATTCCTGTTTTCAATCAGACTAGAAGACTTTATAGGGAATCTCATATGCAATACATAGTCACAAGCCAAGATAGACCGCAAAACTCCCCTATATACACTGTAAGCACAGACCTTGATTAATTTATACTGTTTAATGATGAAACACTTGGTGAGCAAGGCACTCTAACAGAAGCTACGGTCGATAGGGAGGAAGAAAAACACAGCGCAGAAGTGTCAAAACAGTTTGCTGTGTTTGAAAACAGTAGCAAACCGAACCAAGGTTTTGAATCACAAGTCATGAGTCCACCGCTCCTGAACTTTGATACCCAAGAAATCTCTCCTCCCCCCAACGAAAAACATGAAGAGTCAAAACAAGTTCAAGTAAGTGCCGCTGGGCATAAAAAGTCAGCGAGCGTATTAACTGAAGAGGACAGTAACCGAAGTGAAAATAAAAACGGTCCTCTGTGGAGTTTGCATTTTGATGGATCATGCACTAAGAACAATGCTGGTGCAAGTGTCTGGATCATTAACACAGAAAACAACCACACAGAAAGCATTTCTTGCAAATTAAACTTTCAGTGTTCCAATAACATAGCAGAATATGAATCCCTTCTCTTGGGCTTACAGCTACTGAAAAAGTTAGGAGCCACAAGAATCAATGTGCACGGGGATTCAGAGTTAGTCATTAGGTAGGTCAATGGGGAGTATAACGCAAATCATCCTAGACTTAGGGCCTACCGAAACGACGTCATGGACCTTTTAAACACTTTCGAAGAGTCCAAACTGACTTTTGTCACAAGAAAGAAAAATAAAGTAGCCCACAGCTTAGCCTACGCAGCCAGAACATGCCTGACGCCATATAGCACCAAGGACTGCACAACTCAGATAAAATTTAGACCATCTGTGCCTGATAATGAGAAATATTGGCAGGTTTTTGACAATGATAAACAAATAGAAGACTTCTTGCAATTCAGGAATGAATTCGAACTAAACAGTTCAGGTTCAAACTGTGAAACAGACTGCAGTGAAGAAAATTTTCTTGATGAAGAAGAACCGTCTCCTGAACTTGCTAATATAAATTTGTTGTCTAGCGGACCTGAAAACAAAATAGAGATGACTGCAGAGTCAGAAACAGAGGAATTAGAAACTCTGCACTCTAAAGATGAAAGTTTGCCCAAGGGTCTGGCCCTTTTAGAAGAGCTATTCGATTTTAACGATGTGGCAAATAAACCAAAACTGGAACCTGTAGAGACTGAGGTAGAGGAGTGCAATATAGGCAGTGAGGAAAAACCGAAAATGATTAAACTGTCTAAAACTTTACCAGCTCACATTAAACTTAGATACATTGATTTGTTTAAAGAGTTTTCTGATGTTTTTGCATGGAGTTATGAAGATCTTAAATCCTATGACACTGAAATAATACAACACAAAATTCCCCTCAAAGAGAACCAAAAACCATTCAAACAGAAACTGCGCAGAATAAACCCTGTTCTGTTGCCATTGGTTGAGAAGGAGGTCATGAAAATGTATGATGCTGGTATTATTGTCCCTATTAGATATTCTGAATGGGTGTCTAATCTGGTGTCTGTTAGGAAGAAAACTGGAGAAATCAGGCTTTGTATAGACTTTAGAGACTTAAACAAGGCTTCATTAAAGGACAACTACCCTTTGCCCAAGATGGATCATATTTTGCAAAGGGTAGTAGGGTCTAGAAGAATTTCTTTGCTGGATGGCTATTCAGGGTACAATCAGATCTTAGTTTACCCTGCTGATCAATTGAAGACAACCTTTACTACACCATGGGGCACTTTCATGTATGTGAAAATGCCTTTTGGTCTAATAAACGCTGGAGCAACCTTTCAAAGAGCCATGGACATAGCTTTCTCGGAAGAACTAGGCTACTTCATCATTATCTATCTTGATGATGTTACTGTGTTTTCAAAAATAGATGAAGAGAATTTAGAACACTTAAGAAGGGTTTTCGAGAAGTGCATAAAGTTTGGGATATCTTTAAACCCCAAGAAGACACTATTTGGTCTCCAAGAAGGTAAACTTCTTGGTCAAGAAGGTAAACTTCTTGGGCACATTATTTCAGAGGAAGGTATAAAGATAGATCCCAAGAGGATCGAGGCCATATTGCAAATCTCTCATCCTCGAAACATCAAAGAGTTGCAATCTTTCATTGGGAAGATTAACTTTTTGAGAAGGTTCATCCCCAATTTAGCTGAGCTCCTTAGGAATATCACAAACATGTTAAAGAAGGAGCAAGGGGTAAAGTGGACTTTGGAAGGAAAGAAGTCCTTTGAGCTGGTGAAACAAGCATGAACCAAAACACTGGTTCTGATAAGTCTTGATTTTTCAAAGGATTTTTATATTTTCTCTTTTGCATCAGAGCACACCATAACTGCTGTCCTCTTGCAGAAAAATTCACAGGGACAGGAGCAGCCTATTGCATTCTTTAGCAAGGCATTAAGGGATGCCCCTCTGAAGTATAACATTATGGAGAAGCAAGCTTTTGCTTTGGTCAAAGCTTTGAAAGACTTTAGAGTATACATTCTTCACTCGCGCATCATTGCCTTTGTCCCCAACTCGGTTGTTAAGGATATCCTAACACAGGACCCAGATGGTAAGAGAGGTAAGTGGATTGTTGTTATCCTTGAATATGATCTAGAGATAAAACCCACTAAACTCATCAAAGGCTAAGGTCTAGCTAGATTAATGGCTGAGTCAAATTTTGAAGTTCTTGATATTAATATGATTAATGCTTTTGATGATCAAGTAGAATTCTCATCTCCAATTTTTAAAGACCATTTTATGAATTCTCCTTGGTACGCTGATATTCTTTATGTTTTGCTGAATTTGAACACACCCCCTGGTTTAACCAAGACAAAGGCAAGATTCCTTAAATTGAAAGCTGTAAACTATTGCATTATAGATGGATGTCTTTATTGGAAAAATGCAAGTGGTCTATTACTTAAATGTTTTCTTGAGTTTGATGCAGAGAATGTTAAGCACCAGTTCCATGAAGGAGAGTGTGGAGGTCATTTGTACTGGAAGACAACAGCCAACAAAATTTTGAGGGCTGGTTTATATTGGCCTACTCTTTTCCATGATGTACACAAGATGATTATAACCTATCATAAGTGTCGGCTTTTTGAAGGTAAAAGAAAGCTGTTACCCCTACCTCTGCATCCCATCACTGTTGAAGCCCCTTTTCAACAGTGGGGGCTTGACTTCATAGGAGAAATCCACCCATCATCCTCTGCCTAGCATAGATGGATTCTCACTTCCACAGACTATTTCACTAAGTGGATAGAAGCCATACCTTGTAGGAAAGCAAATGACTCTGTGATTATAAAGTTCCTTGAGACTAACATTCTCTCCAAATTTGGTTGTCCTACCAAAATCATCACTGATAATGCAGCAGCATTTGGATCAAAGAAGATGGTCGAATTCTGTCACAAGTATCAGATAACATTGGGGCATTCCACAGCTTATTACCCTCAAGGTAATGGACTTGATGAATCCTCAAATAAGAGCTTAGTGAATATGATCAAGAAACTGTTGGAGGACAACAAGAAGTCTTGGCACACATAGCTGGTCCATGCACTATGGGCTGATAGATTGACTTTGAAGAAATCCATTAACATGTCACCTTTTCAGCTTGTGTATGGTACTGATGCAATTTTTCCAAATAGCCTTGGTGTACCAGTGATGAAGTTCATGCAAGAGTTGCAAACTGAAGAAAATGATATGATCAGAAGAATAAATCAGACCATTCATCTCCAACAAACAAGAGAGGAAGTTTATGACAAAGCATTGTAGAAACAGGACAGCATCAAAAAGCTTTTTGACAGAAGAACAAAAGCCAGCAATTTCAAGATTGGGGACAAAGTTTTAAAGTGGGACTCAAGGAGGGAAGAAAATGGAAAGCATGGAAAATTCGATAACCTATGGCTTGGCCCTCAATCTATCCATTCAGTTGCTGGTAATAATGCATTTCTCTTACAGGAACTGGATGGAACAGAATTGTTTGGGGGTCCTGTCAATGGCAGGATGCTTAAGCATTACTTTTCTTGATCCTTGATATGTTCTGAAAGCCTTTTTGTTTTCCTTTTTCCATTATAAATATCTCATCCACCAATGCATTTAAAGTTATGAAAAATTCCAAAAATACAAAAACAAAGAAAAGAAAGAAAAGAGGGAAGAAATGAAAAACAAGAAAGGAAAAGCCCCATGCCAAAAAAGAGAAATAAATCTGCAAGTGTGCAAGCTCAAATGCCACTCCTCCAAAAAAAAAAAAAAAATACACTTCTAGTTAGTCAAACTGTTTAATCTTGACTAATTAGCTTTAAATTTTTCTGCTGATAGGATAGTGCATTTGATTTTCCAAACTGTTTAATCTTGGCTTATCAGTAGATTAGGATAGAAATTGAAGGTTCAAATAAACTCAAAGCCTGAACCTAAGTTTCCAAGCAAGATTTGAATCCAATCTGTTTTATTTTCTGAGTAAAAAAAGATGTAAATCTGGTTCTAATCAGCTCAAAATCTGAACTAGAAGAAAAGGAAAAACAGCTCAAAAACAAAGCAAAAACAGAGCTGTGGAGAAAAGAGAAGGCCATGATGAGAAACTTTCAGATCTTAAGCCGTCCATTTTGTTTTTATTTTTCTGCAAATAATAATCTATGTGTAGCTTGTTTTTATGCCATAGATCACAGCAAGTCAAACAGTTTAATCTTGACTTGACTGTTTTTAAATTTTTGTTGTAGAATTTAGAGAATGAAAGTCTGTTGGACAGTTTAATCCCAACAGATAGTATAATAGGTAGAGAAACTTCTGAACTCAACTGTTTAATCTGAGTTCAAGGAGAAATAAGGAGTATAAATAGATTAGATTTCGTGCTTTCAAAAGAATAAAATGTTGTGAATAGAGTTTGCCAATCCAAGTGCACTCTAATGAAGAAAAAATGCTAGATCAGTAGGATTGGGTAGGTAGAAAGTTTGTATTGATGAAGGACCATTGTTTTCATAGCTGCTAATATGCTTTCAGAAGAAGATCATCCCACCAAACGAAGGGCAGCCCAATGGATTAGGCACAAGTCGGCATCCCAGAGAGAACAATGGATGAGACAACTGATCAGACCAGAGAATGCAAGTCTGAATTCTTGATGCCTTCAAGAAGGCACCATCCCCAAGTGGAGCTGTTGTTAGCCAGCTATAAAATTTGTTATACCAAATGCTGGCTAAAAACTTATTGGAGCCTCCAAGGAACAATTTTTATTGTTAAAAAGTGTTGACTCTTGAAGGCTCTTGAAGGCCTCCTGCCTTTCCTGTGTCCAAACTTCATTGCTGATTTCCTCCAGAACTCTGAAATCCTGCTGATTACCATGCCAGAATACTGTTGCAAAGTCATCATTTTCCCCTTCCCCCACTCATAACTAACCTTCATTTGCTTCCCCTTTTTCTCCATAAATCCCTCTATTTTTCATGAGTTCCTTCTTCCATTCATGAAAATCCATTTTCTAAGGTTCAAAGACTCCTTATTTACCTTATCGAAACCCCTTTTATAAGGTTAAAAAACCCACTTTTTAACCTTACCGAAACCTTCATTTCCCTCAAAAAACCCTTCAAAAACCATGAAAATGCATGTTTTTATGTATAGGACTTAAGCCCCCTCGAGCTTAAACCCCTAACTCTTTTTCATCCATATACCTGTGCCCTGGAACCGAGTTCTAAACCCTTTGGCATTTATCGCAAAGCGCAAATCGCGGAAATCCAAATTGCAGTTTTATTTTAAAGTGTTCATCGCAAAAATTTGCGCTATGATCCATCGCAAAATCGCGATGGGTTGATTGAAAGACCATCGCAAAATTGAAATTTTGTGCTGCGATAAGCCCCCTTCCCTATATAACGCCTCGGTCATATGTTCCTCCATGCGCCCAATGGCCCTGCAATCGGGCGCCCATCGCATATCGCAAATCACATTTTTTGTTGTTTTAACAGTTTGATCCATCGCAAATATTTGCAATGCGATCTGATCGCATCGCAAATATTTGCGATGCGATCTGATCGCATCGCAAATATTTGCGATGCGACCGCTCCAATCGCATTTTTCCCCATCACTCATCGCAAATCGCAATATCGCATTTTCTCTCTGTCGCATAAATCCGCCATCGCATTTTCCACCTTTTGTGATTTGCGATCGATCCCACCGAGCCCACCATATGATACCTCCGGCTTTCATATAAAAACGCTTTTTCCTTTGTAAAGTTGAAAAATGATATATTTTGTGGCTTACAAAGGTTTTTCCCATTACATCCCGCCGCTGACTCTCCAATCGCCCCCGTCTGTCGATCACAGCGCGATCGACGGCTCAGATTGCCCTGCTCTCCCACATGCCCTCCGATGCAGATTAGCCCATATAATGCAGGATTTTATAATTTTGTTTGTATTTTGTAGGTTTAAGGTTCTTTCTGCCAAGTTTGAGAAAAATTCGAAGGATGAGGGTGACGACTCTCGATCTTTCGATTTGTCAAAGGAGATCGACCACAGGGTGTAGAACTGTGCTGTCAACAAGGTTTCATGAGCCTTTGTTGCCGTGCGCCCCTGTGAAACTTGCAAAGAATGAAGAAAATGCAGTAAAAGAGTATCTGCTGCAGGAAAGGACCGTTTTTCAGAAAAGAAATCATGGAGGAAGACTAAGAAGAGTGCTTGACAGGACTTGCATTCAAGAACAGGGTTGGAAGCACTGTAAAGTCTTCTCGAGGCCATTTAAAACACAATTTTCACGGACAAAGATATAAATGAAGCGGCCGAGGGTTCAATGCATAGAAACTATGTGACCAGGACAGCTTCGTCAGTAGACTACTCTTCAGGACAGAGTGCCCATGCTGTTTTTAATCTATGCTGTGTTCCAGAGGATTTCTCCGCCTTGACCACAGTCTGGAGCTACCAGAGCATTAGTTTCACAAGTATGGGAGGCCTGAGCATCATTTTTCTGCCTTTGTGCATTTCTACAGGCTACAGCAGCAAAGTACACCCAAAAACATACCTGGAGTAATGGAAGCCTGACAAAGACCACTCCACTAGCCAAAGAGTTACTTCTGCAAGGAAGTCAATGCAAAACACGTTTGCAGAGTAGCCCTCACATCACACAGAACCACGGAGAACAGTAAGCTCCCACAGAGTTTGATCTTTAATGAAATTCATTCAATGCAGAAGATATGTTTGTATGTTTCTTGATTGAGCCTCCCAAAGGCCCAGAAGCCATTAAATCTGTATTAATTGTACTGATAGATCTTTCATCAGATCAGACCTCCTCATCCTTCTATATATACTGATGTAGAAGATGAGCAAGGGGTTGGTTGCAGAACTTTGAAACACATCTGAGCTTGAGACTTCTATCTGTACATAGTGTTCACTGGCCCTTGGAGCTTTGCTTGCACTAGATTAGTTAGGTTGGAAAGTGTAGGTGATTGTTGAACTATAGCATCAGACTTAAGTTGTAACTGGTTTGGAGCATCAATACAAGCTGATTTATGGGATCCTGGTCTATGTTGACGGTGATGTTATTCTCATTGTAACTTGTATCTTATTTCTGTTTTCATGTTGTTTCATGTTCTCCTGTAAAGAACAGTTTAAACAGCGTTAGGACCTATTGTATATCAGTAACCTTCTCTGGCTGAAAAATCTTTATTTAAATGTTTTCTTCCAAATGTGTTATTGAGGAATGATTTAATTCAGTTAAGCGTATGAATTTTGGCATTCCCTCATCGTATTGTTTAGCTGAATATCAATCTTGAATGTTATGTTCAGTATTAGTTAAGTAGAAATGAACTCCATAAGATATGGTGTGCCCTAGTCCTAGTTTCATTTCCCAAGACTGTCTAAATGTTTCCCTTGGGATGTGTCAAAAGCTGGCTAGTTTAGAAGTACTTACCAGATCTTAGACCATTCTATGTTACCTTTGTGTTTCCCCTGTTTTGTATGTTTTCTATTGAAAGTGTATCAAAGGCTGGCTAGTTTAAAAGTACTTACCAGATCCTAGTTTTCTTTCATGTCCTTCTTAAGTGTTTGTTAAAGGCTGGCTAGTTTAAAAGTACTTACCAGATCCTAGGCTGCTCTTTGTTCTGCATCTGTTTAAATTCCTTCCTTGTTGTACCATTTCATTCCATAAATCAATCTCCAAAGGGATCCTAGACATAGATGACTTGCCCCATGGACCATTCTTGAACCTGCTGTTTCAATTAAACCCTTTTATGACTCCATAGCCCAATGGACTAAAACTTGCAATTACCTACCTTTCTGGCTGAAACTTTTTCTTTTGCTTGCAACTTCTCACTTTTGAAACTCTTTGCATTCAGAACTTTCCCCTCAATCTGTTTTCATGCTCAACCATCCAAAAAACCAAACAAACCCTTGGCCTTCATAACTAGCCTAATACCATTACTCAAGCTTCAAAGACAAATCCATCTTTGTACACATTGGAGAGATCCCTCTCCGGATTTAGGAGGGCTAGATCCTAGAATCCCAAAGTTGGTTGAAACAATGTTGGTTTCTGTGATTGGACTTTGCCAATCTTGCTAATTACAGATTGCTAACATGGTGCAAGTCAAATTGAGGATCTTGTAAGGCTGTAAGATGTTCAGGCACAAAGCTTGCTCTATGAATGGTCCTAACAGTATTTAAGTTTCTAGTTTTAGAAGTTTGCCAAAAAATATTTTTTAGGTCATCAACTATAGTAGGAGGGTTTGGGTTCGGCTGAGATCTGGTACCGATCCTTTGTGAAGCCAGATTTCAAATTCAAAATGTAGAGAGGTTGGAAGTTTATTAACATTTTTCGGAAGGCTGAGCTCTCTTAGTGCTCGGGAAACTCACACAGTATGGGACTAGGCTTCTAAACTTCTCATGGTTGATTTGACACAATCCTAGGGAAGTCTAATTGATTAGGTGATCATGTCCTAATTGGAGAAAATGCTCAAAATTTTATTTTCTTAGAATTGGTTGAAAATAGAATGACAGGAAAGGCCTCGTCAAAATGATTTTGTAGCCGTGAATGACACTCAAAACCGATACTATATGTGAAAGATATTCAAGTTTGAAATTTCACAATTTTATGGAAAAGTCCAGTTTGACCATGTTTGACTTTGAATATAAAAAAAATAAAAAAAGAATATTCCACAGAATATTTTGGGAATATTCCACATAATATTCCATGGAATATTCTCTGTGGACCAATCAAATTCTGACAAGTGTTGCAATTGTATTGCACAGTGGATTGACCGTATATACAAGTGGACCAATCTATGGGCGCCATGTGGCCTGCCTGGAGGCTGCCACATGGCCCCAAGACTGCAGAAATTTCATTTGTGTAAAATTTTGGCACTAACGGGAATCGACCCCGAGTCTCGGCGTTGCCAGCCGGGTGGCCCAACTGGGCGAGCTACGCAGTGGATCTTAACTTATAAGGGGAAAAACTTATATTTGAAGTTTAAAGACTTTTCAGTTGGGGCCGAAAGGGGGCCAACCCCCTCTACAAAGGACTAGGGCTTGGAACCTTGGCTTAACTCTGATGGTTAGTAGTTATATATTTGGTTCAATGGATAATTCACATGAACTCCGGTAGGGGTTACGAATAAGTTAAATGTTATGGTTATATAACCGTTGGTTCAACGGTTAACAAGCCAACGGGTGCAGTAACATGTGACCGCAATAATATAACACTGATCATCACCCTTGATGGTCTCGAAAAAACTGGTGGAGCACACCATTCTAGGCGGAGATGCCATAGTTAGCGGGGCTAACTACAGTTATCCCAATTTTGGCGAAGTTTCCTTAGGCCAACTTGGACAAAACTTCAGTTGGACATAACTTTCTCTAGGAAAAACCTTTTGGAGCAATTTTTTTTTTTTTTTTTGGATAATTTGAGCATTCCAAAGCCAATGGTGTAGGTTGAAAAGTCAACAGAGTAGTTCTTTAGGTACTTTATCAGCGAGGAAGGTTGGAAATCCATTAGGGCTTAGGTGGTGTAGGAGCTATTTTGGGCTATTCTTAGCCATTGGAGGTGAAACTACATTTATTATTTACTATTTTTTGTGTTCTGAACTCATTTATACAACTATTTTTACCTGTTTAGGCTTTCTTCACATTGTATAACTATTTTTTAGCATAATAAGAGCAAGGACATGCCCATTTGGGGGCCTTCGACCCAGCAGATGTAGCCTAGGAGCGGTGAACTTCCTTATCATATGCTGTGTTATATTATGTGATTTATATTGCTATGTTTTTCCAGAGTTAAATATGTTAAACAGTAAAAAGAAATAAGCCTCCTACACAAAAAGACTCAGAAATTTACCAAAAGCACTTTGTTCCAATTGAAAAACATATAAAACAATTTGCACACATAATTTTATGGAAAATGAATACCTTGAACAACAAACAAGTAGTTTCATTTTCAAATCATTAGTTTTTACTTCTATTATTTCTATATACAGAGTCTGTAAAGGGCCAGGTAGCCTCTGGATCTCATCCTTTCTTAAAAGGTGACATATCCAGTAAATGCCCCTAGAGTCAATCTCTGTAATAGATCTAAGAAGTTCTCACATTTCAGATTAGTTGGTATCAGTGCATATGGTTTTGAGCTAGAGTTTTTACTTAGCATTTGTTTTGTGTAAATATTAAGTCATTTTTTTTCAAGTTTTGATGCTTACTAGGCTTAAACTTAAAAGAGGAGAAGGAAAATTGGTTAGAGCACAAGATAATCCTCAACCAAGGAGGGCCAGGGTGCCATTATCTCCACCTTCTAAATCAACCTCAATAGCCTTAGAAGCAACTACAAGCATGTCTTCAAGAGAAGAAGAAGCTCATGAAGAAATGGATCCCAAGGAAGAAGAAAGAATATTTCAGAAAGCTTTCTTGGATATGACTGAAATGGAAAGGATCCTCTATCAAGAAAGAAATGATAAGATTTCTGGAGAAGGGTCTAAAAACCAAAAAGAAGTAGAGGATTCCTCAAGAGTAAATAAGGGTAATGATCAGTCAAAGAAAGGGAATGGAGGAAATGGTGATCCACCATCTCCATCGTCATCCTCTTCCTCGTCATCATCTTCTTCGACTTCGATAAATCAGTCACATAAATAAAAAACCACTGGTAAAAATCCTTTTTTAAATATTGATGTTAAATTTGAATTGCAAATGTTTAATGGTGAAGTGAATGTAGAGAAATTAGATAATTGTATCAGACAACTGGAAGTCTATTTAAGGATTCAAAATCTGCACGATGACGACACTAAAATACAACTAGCCTCACTAAATATGGATGGAGCAGCTTTGGTATGGTGGGAAGCCAAGACTAAGGAGGAAATCAAGAAACATGGTAAGATTATTCTAACATGGACTAAATTTATTATTGCCATCAAGAAGCAATTTTATCCTCTTGCTCATCTTCAAAAGGCTATAATGAACTGGCAAAACTTTAGACAGCTTAAGGGACAAAATGTGCAAGACTATACCCAAGAATTTAGGAGAAGAGCACTCTTATTAGGGGTAGACTTACAAATTCAAGATAATTTGCTGAAGTATATAGGTGGTTTTTACATTTACCTTAAACACACTATCCTTATGTTTAATCCTACTATTCCAGACGAAGTTTGTGTACAAGCTATGGATTTAGAGGCTAGAGGGAAAAACACATTTGATGAGGGTAGAAACAAGCCTTTCAAAGGGAAGAAAAAAGATAAAACCTTTAAGGGAAAAGGTAAAAAGAATGCATCTATCAAACAAGAGAGTGAAATGGTCATTTGTAAACATTTTTCAAGAGAGGGCCATGAAGAGAAAAGTTGTTGGAAATTACATCCTGAAAAAAGAAACCAGTTTCACAAAAACAAGGGAAAGAAGAAAACTGAAGCTACTACAACTACACCTCAAGATTTAGGTGATGATTCAGGGGATGAAACCAAAATTGTAGCCATGGGTTTGAAAAGTATGAAGGGAAAGGAAACTGAGACTAAAGCAAGTACTAGTACTTCAAACTGTCATGTACAAGCTTCTAATGAGGAAGAAAGAATTGAATTGTTCCATGTGAGGGTAGTCTCAAAACATACAAAAATTGACACATTGTTTGACAGTGGGTCACAAGCAAATCTCATATCAGAAGACTTGGTCAAACAACTAAAACTTGAGACCATTCCACATCCAAAGCCTTATCCACTTGGGTGGATATGCAAGGATGCAAACTTACAAGTCTCAAGAAAGTGCATATTGTGCTTTGCAATAACTGCACACTTTATTGACACAGTTGAACTTGACGTGGTGTCGCTTGATATATCAGGAATTGTTTAGGGAAGTCCTTACTTATTTGACAGGAAAGCGATCTTCTATCGCCATGAAAATAAATATCATATTTTCAAAGATGGCAAGGAGTATATTGTCAGAGCACATAGCAAGAGGACAAATATAGCGATGGTAAATGTGGGACAGGTAAAAAGGCTAGTTAATTCAAGCAAGAGTTTTGTACTTCTTATGATCAAGCCAAAGGTTGATGTGAATCATGAGTCATTTTAAAATTTTGATTCCAAGATTAAATCAGATTTATATGATGTAGTTGATGCACATCATGAGATGTTTCAGGAACCAGCAAGTTTTCCTCCTAAAAGGGAGATTTAGCATGAAATCCATTTACATCCAGATTGTCCACTACCTAACATAGGCATGTATCGCATGTCTATCATGGAGAATGCTGAAATAAAGAAGCAAATTAAAGAATTGTTGTACAAGGGTTTCATGAGACCAAGAACTTCACCATGTGGGTCACTGATAGTGTTGATTCCAAAGAAAGATGGAACTTAGCGTATGTGTGTGGACTTCAGGGCATTGAACAAGATAATGGTAAAGAATCGTTACCCACTTCCAAGGATAGATGATTTGTTAGATCAGCTGAAATATGCTAAATATTTCACTACGTTAGACTTACATAGTGGTTATCATCAATTTAGAATTGAAGAAAGTGACATTTGGAAGACAACTTTTAAAACCAAACAAGGAATCTTTGAGTGGCTTGTTATGCCGTTTGGTTTATGTAATGGGCCTGCAACTTTCATGCGGGTAATGGATGATGTCTTATGTCCTTGTCTTGATGATTTCGTTATTGTCTACTTAGATGACATCTTAATTTTCAACAATACTAGAGAAGAGCATGTCATGCATGTTAAGAAAGTACTTGATGTTTTGAAGAAAAATCAGTTATTTCTTAAAATGTCAAAGTGTGAATTTGGAAAGACTTCTTTGGTTTATTTGGGACACATAGTTGGAGGAGGTGCTTTGAGAATTGATCCTTCCAAAGTAGAAGCCATTGTGAATTGGCCTACTCCCAAATCCATTACAGAGGTAAGAAGCTTTTTGGGTGCAACTCAGTATTGGAGGAAGTTTATTTCTAACTTCTCTACCATAGCAGCTCCTATGCATGCAGTGACAAGTGTGAAGCATGCTTTCCAATGGGGAGGCAAGAAACAAAAAGCTTTTGAGTCTTTGAAAGAAAATATAATTTCAGCTCCAGTCCTTGCATTACCGGATTTGAGACAGTCATTCAAGATTCAGACAGAAGCTAGTGATTACGCCATGGGTGCAATTCTTTTACAGTATGGTAAGCCTATCGCATTTCATTTTGAGACATTTAATGGTGTTGTTGTGAATTATTCTACATATGATAAGGAGTTGTATGCATTGGTAAAAATCATCAAAAAGTGGAAACACTATTTGATAGGCAAAGAAACAGTTGTTCATACCGACCATTAGCCTTTATAGTACTTGCAATCGCAAAGTAAATTGCAACAGTCATGACATTTTAGATGGATGGGCTTCTTACAATGTTAAGTCCCTATATTAATAGTGTAGCCCCTTATTATGTTAGTGTAGCCCCCCTTATTGTTATTATTGTACCCCTGTAACCCCCATATTTTTATTATTGTGCCCTTACATTATTATTGTTAGGTCGGCTACGATTACATTGTGGCCCCACTAGGATTATATTGTGGCCCCATGGACTCCTATATATAGAAGGAGGTTTTGTTCATTTGTATCATCCAAGATTTGTTCATTTATGTAATGTATTGGAGGTTTCCCCCTCGAAGTGGCTCATTTATAAGGCATTTATATCTCTTTTCTTCTATTTTTGGAGCTGGTTACACAACATTTGGTATAAGAGGCTTTGGATTCTAGGGTTTCGCTACTCCAAACAAGTCATCGTGGCATTTTCGCTATAACTTTTTTTCTATGAAGTTTCAGAAGCTGCAATTTTTAGGGTGTGAAGTTCAAATCCTGAGGAATATTCTCTAAAAATTTCAGAGCTTGGTTCGCAAAATTTTCAGAGATATGATCTGTGGAAGTTAGGTCTTTTTTCAGGCTGCTAAACAGGTCATCATGGCATTTTTGCTATAACGTTTTTTCTACGAAGGTTAAGAATCTGAAATTCATATGGTGAAAATCTAAAATCCTGAGGCAAGTTGTAAAAAAAATTCAGATCTTGGTTCGCAATATGTTTGGAGATATGATCTGTGGAAGGTAGTGCTTTTTCAGGCTCCTGAATTTCATCTCAAAGAGGTGATCGTGGGAAAAGTTAAATAACTCTCTCTCTGAACATCGGATTGGAGTGCTGTAAAAATTAGTTGCAAGTAAAAAGATATTAGTTTCTTGGCTATCAATTTTAGAGACAAAGGACAAAACAGTGACACGTGGCAAGTCATACAAGTTCGCTCTACTGAACCAGTCCATAATTAGGTCATTGTGGGAGATTGGACACAACTTTGTCTTGGAGAAACCAAATCAGGTCAGACCTATGGCATTCAAAGGAGAATTCAGAGGGATAATTCAGTGTTGAATTTTAGATATATAAGAGCCATAACCATAGAGATAATACAATTTCAATATCGAGCTCCTCAAAATCAAGTAAAAGGTGTGTATTTTTTTTCCAAAGTGCATAAGTCTTGTTTGAAGAATCAATTTGAATTGATTACAAGGGCATATTGTATAAGTCTTGTTTGAAGAATAAATTTGAATTGATTCCAAGGGCATATAGGAGAATTTTTATCTGTAATGGGTTCTATTATGCCTCCAAAAAATAATTTCATACCCATTAAGCCCTCAGAAAGCTATACTATGACACATGAGGAGGAAGAACTGCAATATGAGATATCAAAATTACGGTACCAAGTGCAACAAATTTCGATCTTACGAAGAGCAACCGAAGATGACATAGATGGTTTAAAAGAAAAAATGGAGGCTAAGTTGGATGGTTTGAAGGATCAAATAATAGCAAATATGGATGATAAATTAGTGGAAGATGACATCGAGCATCAACAACAAGTTCTCCAAATCTCAAAGGATAACCCAAATTTGGTGTAGAATCTAATGAAGCAACAGGAAGATCAACATCACATCAAAAGAATTTATGAAGCAGTCATAGAAACAAGAGCTTGACAAGTACAATCAATTTCAGAGTATCTCAGCAAGTGGAAGAACTTTCCTGTAAAAGATTTCACATGGGAGGATGAGAATTTTGTACAGAAGCATCAAGAAGTAATCAAGCGTTGAGGACAACACTTGTTTGAAGGAGAGGGGCATGTTAAGTCCCTATATTAATAGTGTAGCCCCTTATTATGTTAGTGTAGCCCCCCTTGTTGTTATTATTGTACCCCTGTAACCCCCATATTGTTATTATTGTGCCCTTACATTATTATTGTTAGGTCATCTACGATTACATTGTGGCCCCACTAGGATTATATTGTGGCCCCATGGACTCCTATATATAGAAGGAGGTTTTGTTCATTTGTATCATCCAAGATTTGTTCGTTTATGTACTATATTGGAGGTTTCCCCCTCGAAGTGGCTCATTTCTAAGGCGTTTATATCTCTTTTCTTCTATTTTTGGAGCTGGTTACACAACATACACCAATTTCACTTGGTAATAAGGTACAAGAAAGGTATTTTCAATAAAGTTTCTGATATGCTTTCAAGGCCTATTATTAGTGCTACTACTTTACTTAAGAATGATTCTATTGTACATGAGAGCTACATAGAACAGTATGCATCAGATGATGATTTTAAAGATGTGTATGCTAACTTGAGTGAAGGGAATCATGTTGAAGAGAATTATTATCATTTGCATAATAATTTGCTGTTTCATTTGGGCAAGTTATGTATACCACAAGGAGAGAGATTAAGTATCATGAGAGAAGCTCATTCTACTCTTATTGCTGGGCATTTCGGGGTAAGCAAAATGGTGGCACATTTACAGAGGTATTGTTATTGGCCTTGCATGGTAGATAGTGTTTCACGTTTCATTAGAGGTTGCTCATTATGTGCTACAAGAAAGCCTAGCAATAGGAATCTTGGTTTGTATACGCCATTGCCGGTACCTTCTAGACCATGGGAAAGTGTTTCTATGGATTTTGTAGGAGGTCTACCATTATCTACAAAGCAACATGATTATCTTTATGTAGTAGTTGATAGATTCAGCAAGATGTGTATTCTTATGCCATGTAAGAAAACTATAACTGCTGAACAAACTGCTGATTTATATTTTCAACATGTATGGGTTCATTATGGCTTGCCTACTTCTATTGTTAGTGATAGGGATTCCAGATTTGTTGGGAATTTTTGGTCCAATTGATGGAAGATGATGGACACCAAGTTGAAGAAGAGTATTGCTTTTCATCCGCAAACAGATGGCCAAACAAAGGTAGTGAACAAAACCATTGTACATATTTTGAGAGGTTATTGCAGCAAGCATCCCAAGCTTTGGGATGAGCATTTGCATTACATTCAGCATGCTTACAACCAGGTCAAGCACTCTTCTACAAATACTTCACCTTTTGAAGCTTGTTTTGGGTATTTGCCTAAGCAACCCCTTAGATTTAATTCTTGAGAAGGATGTTTCCATTGATGTGCATAGTTACATTGACAAATCTCACATGTTTATTGAAATAATTCAGCTCATACATTAGCAAGTTCAAGAACATCTTGAAAAAATTCAAGGCAAGTACAAGAAGAGACATAATAAACATAGAGTTGATCATAAGTTTCAAGAAGGAGATGAGGTATGGCTACATATTAGTAAGGAAAGAATGCAAGGAAAAGGTAAAAAGCTTAAGCCTATTCATTATGCTCCATTCAAGATCCTTAAACAAGTTGGAAATAATGCTTTTCAACTAGATTTGCCTTCATATATGCAAATGTATTCCATTGTTAATGTGGAAAATTTACATTTGTAGGAACCTCCTTTAATTGCTGATTATGAAAATGACATTAAGATGCCATCCATAGATGATTTCTCGCCAAAATTTTTGGATGAGCTAAAAGAGGATGCTATCCTTGACAGAAGGACACGCACTTCAAGGAGGGGAAATGTTGATTATGTTCGGGTTGGTATTAAAGGCAGCAAACCGAGTAAGGAAAAGTGGATGGAGGTGGAAAAGGTGAGGGAGCTATATCCTCACCTTATTAACAGGTAATTGAAGGCTTTTGGGGTCCAAAAGCTTCCCATTTGGGAGGTGTGATCAGGTGATCATGTCCTAATTGGAGAAAATGCTCAAAATTTTATTTTCTCAGAATTGGTTGAAACCAAAACGATAGGAAAGGCCTCATCAAAATGATCCTGTAGCCGTGAACGGCACTCAAAACTGATATTGTATGTGAAAGATATTCAAGTTTGAAATTTCACAATTTTATGGAAAATTCTAGTTTAAGCATGTTTGACTTTGAATAAAAAAATATTTAAAAAGGAATATTCCACAAAATATTCTGAGAATATTCCATAGAATATTCCACAAAATATTCCATGGAATATTCTCTGTGGACCAATCAAAGTTCGAAAAGTGTCGCAGTTGTATTGCACAGTGGATTGACTGTATATACAAGTGGACAAATCTATGGGCACCACGTGGCCTGCCCGGAGGCTGCCACGTGGCCCCAAGACTGCAGAAATTTTTGTTGTGTAAAATTTTGGCACTTAACAGGAATCGACCCCTAGTCTCGGTGCTGCCAGCTGGGCAGCCTGACCGGGCAAGCTACGCGGTGGATCTTAACTTCTAAGGGGAAAAACTTATATTTGAAGTTTAAAGACTTTTCAGTTGGGGCCGAAAGGGGGCCAACCCCCTCTACAAAGGACCAGGGCTTGGAACCTTGGCTTAAATCTAGTGGTTAGTGGTTATATATGTGGTTCAACAGATAAGTCACATGAACTCTGGCAGGGGTTACGAATAAGTTAAATGCTATGGTTATATAACTGTTGGTTCAACGGTTAACAAGCCGACGGGTGCGGTAACATGTGACTGCAATAATATAACACTTATCATCACCCTTAAATGTCCCAAAAAAATTGGTGGAGCGTGCCATTCTGGGCGAAGATGCCATAGTTAGCGGCGCTAACTACAGTTATCCCAATTTTGGTGGAGTTTCCTTAGGCCAACTTGGACAAAACTTCAATTGGACATAACTTTCTCTAGGAAAAACCTTTTGGAGCGAATTTTTATTTTTTTATTTTGGGTAATTTGAGCATTCCAGAGCCAATGGTGTATGTTGCAGAGTCAACAGAGCAGTTCTTCAGGTACTTTATCAGCGAGGAAGATTGGAGAGCCATCAGTGCTTAGGGGGTGTCGGACCTGTATTGGGCTATTATTATCCATTGGAGGTGAAACGACAATTATTATTTACTTTTTTCTGTGTTCTGAACTAATTTCTACAACTATTTTTTCTTGTTTAGGCTTTCTTCACACTGTATAACCATTTTTTAGCATAATAAGAGAAAGGACATGCCCATTTGGGGGCCTTGGACCCGATAGATGTAGCCCAGGAGGGGTGAACTGCCTTATCATATGTTGTGTTATATTATGTGATTTATATTGCTGTGTTTTTCCAGAGTTAAATATGTTAAACAATAAAAATAAATAAGCCTCCTACACACAAAAAGACTCAGAAATTTACCAAAAGCATTTTGTTCCAATTGCAAAACATATAAAATAGTTTGCACACATAATTTTATGGAAAATAAATACCTTGAACAACAAACATGTAGTTTCATTTTCAGATCATTAGTGTTTACTTCTATTATTTCTATAGAGAGAGTCTGTAAAGGGCCAGGTAGCCTCTATATCTCATCCTTTCTTAAAAGGTGACATATCCAGTAAATGCCCCTACAGTCAATCTCTATAATAGATTTAAGAAGTTCTCACATTTCAGATCACTAATGAGAACTAGTGAAGTAATAGGCCTACTAGAGGCTAGTGGAGTCGCCAGGTGGATGTTTTTTGTTGTTTTTGAGGATATGTGTGTATGGTCCACCACCATTACTGACAAAAAACCAATCTAGGGATGTTTTTGGGGTTTTTTGAGTTCCTTTAGGAATACTAAGATTGTCACTGACTCAAAGGTCCCATCATGATCACCATTATTGTTAGTATGAATCTTTCGTCGTAAAATATCACTTTAGCTACACATAAAAAATAGCCCTAACATCGATTATGGCTGCCAAATATCTTCAAATCTGCAATTAGGTGATCTAAATAATGCTGCACAAATCTAGATCTAAGCATAAAAGATATCAAGCAGATAAAGTAAAATGTGGCTCCATGCATCCAATAGACAAGACAAGAACAATGTATTTGAAAGAATTTTTATATTATATTGAAAAGGGGAACCTGAGAAGAAAACAAGAAAGGTGTTTTCCAATTCTCCTCAATGGGATGGGTTCTTGGAAGTCCTCAGCATTTCAGATCTAGAATCTCTCTCTTGTTGGTGTGGAAAACCTAGACAAACATAGAACTCAAAGGGAGCTCACAAGGAAAAAATGGAGAATTTGACCATGTATAGATCCAGAGTGATCTAATACAATGGAGGTGACTAATGAATGGGGAAAACCCTTCTATTTATAACAAAATATTGGGGTGTTCTAGAACACAGTGCATGAATAAAATATTATTAATCGAATTCTAGAATCACCCTTTAGGAATATTTTATTATATTTGTTGGAGGGAAAAGGATTTTTGACTTGGGTCAATTCATTTATTTATTATTTTAGGGAAATGATGGGAATATAATTAAATAAATAATGGTTTATTTAATTATTTAAAAATGATTTAGTCAAATTTAACTAGGAATATTATTTAAATAATGATTTAAATAACTTATTCCTAGGAAATAATCAAATAAATAATGATTCATTTAATTAATTTCCTTGTTTTGGGTTAAACATGACCAGGAAATATAAATAAATTTTATTTCACATGGTGAAAGAAATTTTACTTAGGGTAAAATTGGTCTTACATGGTGTACTTGGGTTCATCTAATGATAATAGGTTAGATGACCAAAAAAATGGTGTAACAGATTTCCCCCCAATGTAAGAGTGTTAGGAGCAAATCGTATGACCGAAGTACGTTGTAAGAACTCAATCACTAGACATCAAGAGGGGAGTGAGAGAGAGAAATGTAAGGTAGTCTAATGTGCTAAAGGACCAGACCCTGAGGAGACGAGACTTACGGGTGCAACAAGTCTCTAGTTTATGAAGTGGTACCTGTGTTAGAGGCGGCAGGGGAGGCATACCTATGCTTGCCGAGATAATAGTACAAAGAATAAGGTGCTCAGAAAACCACGGAATGCAATAATGAAGCATGTGCTGGCCTAAACATGAGCCAGATAAATAAAATGACGAATCTCACATACATGTGATGCCTGGAATAACTGTCAGGACTTATACAATAATATGTTAGTACATGAGATACAAATACACCCAAATGCCCCCTACACACGGGGAAGGGCTCGCAAAATCTGACTGATACAGGAGAATCAAAGAGGCGCTACAAGTGGCTGAGACCGATATCATCAAATGAGAGGAGCTGCATCAAGGGCTGAAATGAAGAAGTCATCCGGGCATGTGGGGGGCTACCTGCAGGGTGACCCCCTCACGAGGTTTGAGACATCTCACACATGCCTGGGAATCACCAATAGCTGTTGCTGCATCACTAGACCATCAAGTGTATAGATCACGATCATGCTAAAAAGAGCCCGAACCAAGGTACACTGGCCCCCTAGACCTAGCTTCTGGAGTAAATGAGTTGATGTCAACAAAAGTAGGTCCGTCGTAGGTGAGGTAATAAGGGAACTCCAACTAAGGCACGGGAGAAAATAGTAGAGCGACGAACAGATAGACACTAATGATGATGATGGAATGGGGGAAGATCCAAAGGGGACCATAAAAAACATGAGTACAAGATGGTATCTCATGACAGAAATTGATACGAATAGGAATGAGTATGGAGGCAAAGTGGTGCCCCCAATGAAAGGTGTTGTAAGTAAGAAAATATGATTTTGAGGAGAGTTATGGTTGAGGGGCGTAGGTGCCCCCAAGCATGTTGTGGTCATGCCAAAATGTAGAAAGGGGAAGCTAAACACATTTTAATGATGTGGTGCACCATTGGTTTTTGTTATGGTTATGCAGCATGAGAAAGGAAATGAAGGATTACCAATCTCTTTTGGTACTGCATATATGAATCAAATGGACTTTAAGTTTCCGGGTTGGCAGACCTGGCATCACTATCCCAAAGAGAGGATTGGAAGATAATGAACTGATGCTCTCCTAGAAAACCCATAGGTTGGTCAACAACAATGTCTAGGAGACTGGTTTGTTGATGTAAGATGAAGGAACGATAAGGGGTATCATCCCGAGAGTGATTTGAAGTGGTATGGGACTCTAGAGGTTCTTCTAAATGTGGAAGGAGAATGGTACTAGAGTTGACGTGACTAGATACACTAGGAGAGTTGTGGAGAATTACTTCTCCTGGTCTCTCAAATATGGGTGCCCCCTTACCAAAATATTGGGTTGCAATGTAATGGCCACAAGGTGTATGTGGTTTGAATGCATGGTTCCGATGTAAGGGGGAATAGAGAAAGTTAGGGGAGATGATACCTTCCATAATGTCATCATCGTGATAGGAGATGGGGTGACTGGTGGAAGAAATACCACTAGATGCGGTGAAGCTTCCTGAGTCATCATCATGAGAAGAGAGGTTCACATGCACATCGTCACAAGGGGTGACAGAAGAATAAGTAGATAAAGGATCTACCAATCGTGAGCCCAGGGTGATCGCTGAAGGAAGGCCAAGCGAAACAATAGGGGAGGTGTTACACCATTTTTTGGTCATCTAACTCTTCATCATTAGATGGACCCAAGTACACCATGTAAGACCAGTTTTACCCCAAGTAAAACTGCTTTCACTATGTTAATTAGGAAACCCCAAAAGGAATAATTAATTAAACCATAATTTAGTTATTATTCCCAGTCATGTTTAACCCAAAAACAAAGAAATTAATGAGATAAACCCATAGTTATCTTATTATTTTCTAGGAATAATTATTTAAATAATATTCCTTGTTAAATATGACCAACTCAACCACCATTAATCAACTAAATCATTATTTATTTGATTATATCCCAACCACTTCCTTAAAAAGATAAATAAATCATTTATTTATTTATTTTTCACTAATCAAGGGATTTGACCCAAGTCAAATACCCTTTCCCTCCAACAAATAATAATAAAATATTCCATAGAGGTGGATCTAGATGTGATTAACATTATTTTAATCATGCACCAAGATCTAGAAGGACCCAATATTTTGTTATAAATAGGAGGGTTTTCCCCATCATTCTTCACCTTTTGTTGCATAGAAGATCACTCTGGATCTATACACTTGGTCTCATTTCTACCATTTTTGCTCCCATTGAGCTCTACCTTCTACATTGGGTTTTCTACATCTACAAGAGAGAAAGCTTAGATCTGAAGTGCTGAGGACTACAAAGAACCCATCCCATTGAGGAGATCTGGATACACCTTCTTGTTTCCTCCCAGGTGCCCTGTAATATAAAAATTCATTCAAAAATCGTGTTCTTGTCTTGTCTGTTGGATGCATGGAGCAAACTCTTTACTTCACTGCTTAATATCTTTCCATTTATAGATCTGTTTGTTGCGGCACTTTAACTACTAATTGCAGATCTGAAGATGTTTTGCAGCCATTATTGTTGTTAGGGCTATTAGTTATGCGTAGCTAAAGTGGTTCTTTTTCGTACGCTTCGACAAAGAATTCATACTAACAAATGGCGACTCCACACGAGTTTTAAATTACGACCGCTGTCGTTTTTCATATTCCTGCATATCCAGCTACTTCAGGCCCTAGGGCTTCTTTTTTAGCTGCTTAGTTTTTATCTTTTCATGTCATTTTTCTCACATAAAACCCTAAAAACCTAAAATTTCTAACTTCCGTGTGTTTCTGGCCCTATTGCGCAGGTAAGCGACACCAGCCGCACCTAAGACGGCAATTTTTCAGAAAATCTGCCGCCGAAACAGCCGGAACGGGGGGGTCGCACCTTTTGGCCCAAAACCTGCGACCTGGACGCACCTTTTGGCCTGTTTCCTGCGACCTCAACTCAGATCAGGTCAGAACCTGCGGCCTGCCTTTTTTCCAGCATTTTTTCTGTAATTTTTCTGGGTTCTGCTGCAGCCTCTGCCAGGGTTTTCCAGCCTCTGTCTCAGCCCGCCTTGACCAAGATCTGATCTGTTTTTACTCATCTAAGTGGGAACCCAGCCCATTAGGGCTTTAGTACCCTCCACTTTTTGTGGAAGAGTTTCAGCTGTTTCAGCCGTCGGTTTCAGAGCTTCAGCCCTTTCTTTTTCCAGATCTGTGACCTCACTTCCAGATCCATCGAAATCAACCTCTTTTCCTTTCAAATCACCTCTTGTCGTTTTGTTTGGACCTCCCCTAAAGGCCTCTGCCTTGCCCCTCCCGGCTTTTTGCTGATTTCCCTTTTTTTTTTCCAGCCACCTTGCCCCTGTCTCTTGGCTGTGATCTGCACCCCTTATCTGCAGCTTTATCCTCCGGATCTCTGTCCCCTTTGACCCTAGATCTATTGAGCTTCGTTTGTGTGTGTTTCCATAGTTTTCCCTTTCTTTTCAGCATAGTTTTGAGAGACCCACTTTCTTGGGTTTGATAGATGCATATGTAGCTGTTATTTTTCTGTTATTTCAGCATTTTTATTCTGTTCTCTGTAGGTTTATTTTCAGCTACGTTGCACACTTTTTGCTCTCAACAACGGAAAGGGTTTAAAAATTAAAATTAACGCACACCACACACTGACCTTAAGTGAAGAAGCGCCTGGTTTACACCGCCTGGCAAAGACTCTAAAATCAATCGTCACTGCACCTTATCTGCCCTTGACCTTCTTGATTTTGCCCCTTTCTGCCCTTGTCGGTTTTCTTCTTCCTGTCATCATTGCGCCCCCAAGGCGCCTTTCCCGGAGACTTCTTGGCCTTCATCCTCAGTTCCCGGTTGATCGACCTGCTCCGCACCGTCGTCGTCGAGCCGGTCCACCTTCGAGTCCGCACTCCGACTCCTCTCCTGATTCCTCAGGTCCCCCTTCTCCTCCCGGTTCTCCCCCTTTTACCTTCACCATGTCTGGATCAGGGCCCAATGCTAGCGGCCCCAATACCGGCCCTCCTTCTAGCGGAACCATCACAACCACTACTCCGGCCACCCCTGTGCTACCGTACATTGCAGGCCTCAACCTCCCCGATTTCCATCAGTTGATTAACGACCCCATTCACCATAATACTACCTGGCCCACTATGCCTACCAAGTTACCCTCCGATATCCCTAAGTTCGAGGGCCTTAATGGCGAAGACCCAACCAATCACGTCCTGTCTTTCCACATGTGGTGTTCCTCCAACTCCATTACCGATGACTCCATCCGTCTTCGGTTGTTCCAACGCACGCTTACCGGCGAAGCTTCTAAATGGTATGTCGAGCAGGCCACTTCCTCCCTTACCACGTTCGAGACTCTTGCCCAAGCCTTCTTGTCGTACTTCCAGCTCCCTCTCCGATACGACACTGGTACGGAGCTCTTGACTTCATTTAAGCAATCCTCTTCCACACGCCTTTCTGCCCATGTTCAGGAATGGCGACGAAGACGGAGCTTATGTCGAGCCCCTCCCTTTGAAGATCGGGTTTACATGGATTGGTTCCTTCGCACCCTCCCATCTCCCATCGGCAAAGATGTCGCCTCTCACTTTCCTCAATCTGAAGAAGCCGCCCTCCAAATAGCTTTAAAATATGACCTGATCTACGCTCAATCTGGGTATGTTTATACCGTTCTTCCTGACATCCCCAGGCCCGGTGGCGCTAACGCCCCGGGGGCATCTCATTCCGCCGACGGTATTGTTGGATCTCTTTCCCACCCCTCTGCTCATCCTCCTATGAGCCATGGCCCTCCTCAGGGAGGGGCCAGCGCCTCTAGCACTCTGCCCCCTCCCGGCAACATGTATCCAGGATACGGCATGCCTCCGCCTTTTGCCCAACCTCCTGCTTACCTCAATGCTGCCCAACCCAACCCTTACTTTTATCCACAGCCTGGTGCGCCAGCTCCCCCAGCATATGCGTTTCCGCCTCCCTTGCCTCCTCACCACCTGCAACAGCCCTTACAACCCCCTCCCGGGCAAGTATTTGCGCAACAGGGTGCGTTTAATCCCCCTTCCCAAAGAAGGCGGAGAGGCAACCAGAACCCATCTGCCCCTGGTAACCGAGGACCCAATTCTGGTCAGGACCCTAACACTAGCAACCAGCCTCAGGGCTTTCCGCCCAGGCCGGACAGGCCGCTTCGCACAAACAAGCCCTGTTCGTGTTGCGGTGTTTACGGTCACTACACTCACGATTTCCCTCTCTTACCCCAGATGCGACAGATGTGGGAGTCTCAAGCCACATTGCGCGGACAGCACACCTCCCCTCCCGCTCCTCCTAATGTGGCCACTACCCAGCCAGCTGTGTTCACTGATCCTTTCCCTCAACAGGGATTCGTGGCTACCCCCCCCCCTGACAGCCATGCCGCCACACCCTCGTCCATTTCTGGTTCCTCTGACTACCAGATCCTCATGATGCACTCCGATCCGTCCCCTTCCGTCGACCTTCACCTTCAAACTCGGTCTCGCCAGTACACCAAGCCCCCTGCTCCGTCTGCTCCCGAGCCCCCATCTTCAGGTTCTACAGAGCCTCTTTCGACATCCAGTGGCCCCTTACACATCCCTCAACCCAAAGTTGAGGTTCACCCAAAGATTACAAAGGGTCCATTACGCCGAAATGCTGCTTCCGGTCGAGCCGCTCAATCGTACAGTATAGTAGATGATTTGGCACAATCCCCTGCTGCCATTTCTACACTGGAACTCCTCCAGTCGTGCCCTTCTCAAAGGAAGGCTCTACTATCTGCCGTGGGCGCTGTTGATCCTGCTGATGACCAAATGATTGTTTTTGACGCCACTCAATCGGACCATCCTCCTCTTCCTCCTTCCGTTGCTTTCCAAATCCCATTCAAAATCCGGAACGCCACTGTATCCCGGTGTATAATTGATGAGGGGGCATCCACCTGTGTGATGTCCGCTTCGGTTTGGAAGCAACTCGGATCCCCTGAGTTGGCCCCTTCCCCGATCACCCTTCGAGCGTGGGATGGTCATGCCTCCCAGCCTATTGGCCTGTTTCGTAACTGTCCCATCACCCTCGCCGGTAAGACTGTTTGCGTTGATGTAGAAGTCATTGACGCCCCTCTAGACTACAACATCCTATTGGGGCGAAGCTACACCTATGCCATGTCTGCTGTCCCATCCGCGGTCTTCCGTAAGATGTCTTTTCCACATAACGGGAAGATAGTCACCATTGACCGGCTATCGTATCATGAGTCATCGTCTCAGTCCTCCTCCGAGACGACCATCTCTTCTGTAGCCAACAAGCAAACTGTCGATTCCTTGACCAGTGTCTCCCCCGGCGTTTATAAAGATTCCACCTTGCTTAGTACTTTTCCTCACCTTCCTCCCCCTCCCGTTACTGATCCCAGCTTGTCGAATGTTTGCATGATGCAATCATCTCAGGCTGCCCATAAACGGCCTGCCTCAGCTAGCCCGCACCCTCCTCCCCGCCCTCCGCAACCCGCTCTTAGCCATCCATCTCAGCCAGCCGACCCTCCCCTTTCTGGCCCTCCCCCTATAGCTGGCACCCCCGCACCTCTTTATCCTCCAGGATCGGTCCCTCCTGGCCTTAACCATCTTGGAGCCGTTCCTCCTGGTCATTACCCTGCTGGACAGATCCCCTTCTTGGCTCCCCCTCCCGGAGTATATTTCGTCCCCGTCATGGCCACCCTTTCTCTCCCTAACTTGACCTTGGGTATTCCGGTTTGGTACCTTGACCCCCCAGCCGCCACCCCCCCTGGTCACCCCAAACCTTACCTGGCTTTGACACCGGTTCAACCGGTCCCCCTCGCTTCCTCCATAGCCAACGTGCCCCCAGCACCTCCACAGGACCCTTCTCCTGCTGAGTCGGCTCCCGGAAAGAAAGGAAAAGCCCGCGGGGGGGCAACCAAAGACCAAACCACCACAACCACCTCGGCTCCTCCCCCACCCTCGAAGCCTTGTGCCTTATGTGATGTCATCGGTCATGCCACTCATGCTTGTCCCGAGTTACCCCGTATTCGCCCCATGGTAAAAGTCGCGGTCCCCGACACTACGGTCCCTGAAACTCCCACTCCTGCTTCGACCGTCTCCAAGAACCCCAAGACCCTCCGCACCAACAAGCCTTGTGCTTTGTGCGGTGTCCATGGCCACTACTCCCATCATTGTCCTCACCTGACGCATTACCGTGACTCCCTTGAGGTAATCAGCGAGTATGAGGTTGAACAAAATCAATCCGCCTCTCCCATTCTCGCGCAGTATGCTGCAGCCCAGCCTGAGGATTCCACTGATCCCATCCATATTCCCCCCCCCTGATGTCCAGATGACGGAGTCTACGGTCACCATTCTTTATCTGTCCTCCTTTGCACGACACTTGGAACCTAGCCCGTCTACCGCCTCCCCCATTGTGTCCCTTGATACTCGAGATCACTCCACTGGTGTCTCTGTTGACCTTCGCAGCCCGAGTCCTCGCCATGTTTCCGATAGCCCTCATACATCACCTTGTTTGAGTTTTGCTCATCCTGCCCCTTCCCCCCGCCATTCCCGCTTGATGACTTCTGCCCCCTCACGCTGCCGTCCTTTCCTTTCATCCCCTCATGTATTGTCTTGTCACACCACCTTGCGCATTCCCCCGTCCACATCCTTTATCGGTTACGCCGATGGTGCAAGTCGCTACTCCAGGAATCTTGCCTCGGCAGGGTGGGCCATCTTCACCCCCTTGCATGACCTCGTTATGTCTAACGGGGTATGCATTGGTTCTGCCACCAACAATCAGGCCGAATACGATGCAGTGCGTGGCCTACTAGCTGATGCTTTGCTGCATCGCATTCGCCACCTGCACGTTCGCTTGGATTCCTTGCTTCTTGTCATGCAACTAAATGGTGTTTATCGTGTGCATAACCCTGTGCTGTTTCGACGCTATTTACGAGTGAAAGTCTTAATACGTGCGTTTGAAACCATCACTTTCTACCATGTACCCAGAGACCAGAATCACTACGTAGATAGTATTGCAAACCATGTTCTAGATTGGCATTTATCACACACAATTCATACAGGACAATAACATTAAATCAACCATCAAAAGACGATGCATATCCATAATATGTGTCGCAAACCATATATTGATGAGTCCATTTACTCTGATACATACGACATGCCCATAGCATGTTCCAAAAGCTGGGGGCACCATACGCCCCCCCACACATATACATCCGACATGCCCATAGCATGTTACAAACCAAAAACAAAAACTGGGGGCACCATATGCCCCTCCCTACACTATAGGAGGCACCCCCTGCCCCTACATACATCAAAGGGGGCACCATATGTCCCTAATCACTATCTGGAGGCTCCCGGGCCAATGGCTCTGCCCCTGCAGCATGAAGATCACGCATAGTTTGACCGGCCATCGCCATGCGCCGCATGATACCTCGCCACTCCGAGGGGAGACCAACACATGGCTCTATGTACTGGTCGTCTAAATCCTGCCACCCGCGCTCTGATACTCCGGTCAACAGCTGCTCACATCTACGGCGGATGTCCTCCAGTAGGGCAGCTGCACCATCATTTTGCGCTGCCCTCGATCCCCTCGGACCCGTAGCTCCAGACGCTGCCGGTCGTCCCATATATCCGGCCGGTTTTACCGGTGCTATATCTGCATACCAAAAGTCCATGAATCAGTATCATTATTTACTATTCAAAAAACTTTAAACATGCCCATATAAGAATAGCAATTTGTCACTTACCATCGGGCCCCCAGACTCGACCAGGCGGAAGTGGCAGATCCGGATCCCCACAGTAGCTCATCCCACTATAAGGGTAGTCATCTATGTACAACGGCATCTGATCCCAATGGGCAAAAAACTCCGGTCGAAATGTTCGCCCGACCGCCCCTCCTCCTCCTTTGCAGAGTAGTCGTCCCCAACGATGCATCCTGCGCTCTCTCGGGCCCCCATCTGGAAGCTGCACGCGAGGCCTCAAGGTCGGGATCTTCTCAAAGAAGAAGGCGCACAACAAAGTCCCATATGAGCAATCATGATTCACCTGCCGCTTGCATAGCGACAACTGTCGCTTTAGCGACACCAACATCATTTGGGCCCACCCAAAGTAGGTCCCCCTCAACACACTCTCCACTATCATCATCTGCCCACCGGTGATGTGATGGAACGCCTGGGTGCCCAGGATTCGCAGCACAGCTGCGGCCACTGCACGGGTTTCTAGCCTCTCTAGATCCCCGATCGATATCCGAGTCCCCTTGACTTGGAACCCCGGTCGACAATGGCGTTCCACAAACTCCATGATATACCGCCCCCGCGGCAACACTGGCTGCGTGTCTCCCACTATCCCCAATGGTGGGAGGCCGGTCAGGAAATACACATCCTGGACCGTCAGTTCGATCCTGTGCCCCTGCACTACAAATATCTCCTGATCTGGATCCCAGTAACTGATAATTCGGGCCAGTAATGATTCCCCTGCTCTCATCAACGGGTTCTCCACAAACTTGAGAACCCCAAATCTGGCCAATACACGACGGACGCCCTGATCCGCCTGGATCTCTGCCCGAAGTGTTCCCAGATCCCTCTCTCTCCAGTTGACTCGTAACTCTGCCATACCTGCAAAAACACATTCTTTTTGTCAGGGTACAGATCGGGCAACCCATAACCACACACAAAAACCCAACTCCCGGCCATCAAACAGCATCAAGCTCCCCTCCCCTCCCAGGTCGCAGCTTTCTGCCCATTTCTGGACCAGGTCGCACCTTTTGCCCCAAAACCTGCGTCCTGGGTCGCACCTTTTGCCCCAAAAGGTGCGACCCGGCCGTAGAGAGGAGGGAGGGGCTGTTTCTGGGGTGTTGGGCCCTAAACTGAAAATCTAATCCATCAAAATGCAAGAGCAAGGTTAGGCCTCTTACCTCCAACTGACAGATCTCGAATCCAACGGTCGGTTTGTCCGCTACGTTCGCCGCAAGATTTAGGGCCTTCTCTCCTCTCCACATTCACCACAGCAACAATAGCAAATGAATGATTTTGGAGGGAAAACGACCTCATTAAAAGAGAACCCCTGTTTCTTCTTTCGACTGCTGCGACCACACCGTAGCCCCGTTCGACGAACCGTCAGCACCGCTGGATAGATCTCACCGAGCTCTCAAATGGGGTTTACTTATTTTTTGGTGATTTGATACTTCACCTGGACACATTTTTCCACGAAGGGTCACTTCACCGCTCCTCAAAATCGAATTTCCTCACTTACGACACTTGTACTTGGGGCACCATATCGCCCCCTTACTTTTCCATGTTCGTGTTGATTTTCGTCATGAGTGCCCACCTTGTACTCATGCTTCTATGACCCCCCATTGGGGCCTTTATTGTGTGGCAGCACTATCTAGTCGCCCTTGCTTAGAGCATCAGAGTTGAGTCATCATTGCATTCATGGAGTCTATCCTGCATCCTTTTACACCCTACTATAGCCCTCCATTCTTTTTGCTTGGTTCCTCTCTTGTGTCGCATCTCATGACCTTCAGCCCCACTGTCCCCTGTCCCTTTCGATATTGTGTCAGTCGCTGCCATGTCATTCATGCCCTTTATGCTCTAACAAGTGAAGTCGTCCATTCGCCACTCCACCCTTCCCATTTCCGCCATCATCATTAGTGTCAGTCTGTCCGTCGCTCTATTGCTATTCTCTCGTGCCTTAGTTGAGGATCTCTCATTGCCTCACCTAAGGCGGGCCTCCTTCTGTCGACCTCAACACACTTATTCCAGAAGCAAGGTCTAGAGGGCGGTGTACCTTGGTTCCGGCTTCCACTTTTGTTCGGTGCCTCGGATCAGGCAGGGGGATTTCTTACCTCCCTTTGACTTGATTGCTTCTCCAGCTCCTTTCAGCATGATCGAGATTCGTATACTGGACAGTCCAGTGACCCAGCAGCAGCTCTTGATGATTCCCGGGCATGTGTGAGATGTCTCAGCCCTCATGAGGGGGTGGCCCTGCAGGTAGCCCCCCACATGCCCGGATGACCTCTTCATTGCAGCCTTTGATGCCGCTCCAGATTTTGATGATGTTGGCCTTAGCCACTTGCGGCACCTCTATGATTTGCATGTATCAGTCAGATTTTGTGAGCCCTTCCCCATTTACAGGGGGCATTTGGGTTGTATTTATCTCATGTACTCAGATGATATTGTACTAGTCCTGGCTGTTATCCCAGGCACAACATGTATGTGAGACTATTCATTGTATTTTTATCTGGCTCTTGATTATGCCAGCTGTACTCTATGGTTCGGTCCCTTGTTCACTGGACACACTATTCTTTTGTACTTTGTCACGGCGGGCATAGGTATGCCTCCCCCGCCGCCTTCAGCACAGGTACCCTCTCATAACAGAGACTTGTTGCACCTGCGAGTCTCGTCTCCTCAGGGTCTAGTCCTTCAGCACACTATCTACCTCATATTTCTCTCTCTGACATACCCTTTTGTTGTCTAGTGATTGTCTTCTTACAACATACTTCGGTCATACGATTTGCTCCTGACACTCGCACGCTGGGGGGCAATCTGTTACACCATTTTTTGGTCATCTAACTTTTCATCATTAGATGGACCCAAGTACACCATGTAAGACCAGTTTTACCCCAAGTAAAACTGCTTTCACTATGTTAATTAGGAAACCCCAAAAGGAATAATTAATTAAACCATAATTTAATTATTATTCCCAGTCATATTTAACCCAAAAACAAAGAAATTAATGAGATAAACCCATAGTTATCTTATTATTTTCTAGGAATAATTATTTAAATAATATTCCTTGTTAAATATGACCAAATCAACCACCATTAATCAACTAAATCATTATTTATTTGATTATATCCCAACCACTTCCTTAAAAAGATAAATAAATCATTTTATTTATTTATTTTTCACTAATCAAGGGACTTGACCCAAGTCAAACACCCTTTCCCTCCAACAAATAATAATAAAATATTCCATAGAGGTGGATCTAGATTTGGTTAACATTATTTTAATCATGCACCAAGATCTAGAATAACCCAATATTTTGTTATAAATAGGAGGGTTTTCCCCTTCATTCTTCACCTTTTGTTGCATACTAGATCACTCTGGATCTATACACTCGGTCTCATTTTCTGCCATTGTTGCTCCCATTGAGCTCTACCTTCTACATTGGGTTTTCTACATCCACAAGAGAGAGAAAGCTTAGATCTGAAGTGCTGAGGACTACAAAGAACCCATCCCATTGAGGAGATCTGGATACACCTTCTTGTTTCCTCCCAGGTGCCCTGTAATATAAAAATTCATTCCAAAATCGTGTTCTTGTCTTGTCTGTTGGATGCATGGAGCAAACTCTTTACTTTACTGCTTAATATCTTTCCATTTATAGATCTGTTTGTTGCAGCACTTTAACTACTAATTGCAGATCTGAAGATGTTTTGCAGCCATTATTGTTGTTAGGGCTATTAGTTATGCGTAGCTAAAGTGGTTCTTTTTCGTACGCTTCGACAAAGAATTCATACTAACAGGAGGATTCAGAGGGAATGTTCCCCGAGGGTCTCATGGATGATGATAGGTAGAAAATGGTGGATGAAGGCTTCATCATCTCGACATCAGGAGGGGGAATGTAAATGGGAGCATTCGTGTCCTCTAGTTCTATTGAAGCAAAATGTGCAAATAGGGGAGAGGTGGACTCGGTGCGCTTGGCCTTGAATTGGCGGACTGCGGCTAAAGAGTTGTGGAAGTCCTCGAGGTGGGGACAGAGGTGGGTGTAATGGCCATGGAGATCACACAAAGCACAGGGGTGGTTGGTGTGAATAGTCTTGGGGTTCTGGGCCGTGGTCTCGGGAGGAACAGGGGTTTTCGGGACCATGGACTTAGGGAATGCGACATTAACCATGGGCTTGAGATGAGGCAATTCAGGACAGGTATGGGTGGCGTGACCGAAAACATCACATAAAGCACACTGGATGTTATGCTTTCAAGGCCGAGGAGGGGCAAGGTTTGTCGGGGTAGCCTTGTCCTTTGATGCCCCCTTGCGAGCTTTGCCCTTCTTACCCGAAGCGGTCGCAACAAGAGGTGGTTCCTGTTGAGGTGACTAAGGCACTGTTGCAGTGGGGGAAGTGATGGGGACCGGTTGAACCGGGGTCAAAGCAAGAGAAGGTTTGGGTTGAATAGGCAGGGTTGCGGCTAGAGGATCAAGGTACCAGATGGGAATCCCAAGTGTCAAGTTAGGAAGAGAGAGGGTGGCCATGATAGGTACTGTGTACACTCCTGGTGGGGGAGCTAGGAACGGTATCTGACCAGAGGGGTAATGGCCAGGTGGGATGGCTCCTAAATGGCTACGGCTAGGAGGGTAAAGAGGCTGATGAGTACTAGCTGGATGGGAAGGTCCAGGTGGAAGAGGTTGGGGCAGCTGAGGTGAAGGGCTAGAAGCGGGTTGCTACAGGCGAGGTTGAGGTTGCTGACAAACTGAAGCAGGCTATTTAAGGTTAGCTTGAGACGATTGCATCATGCAAACATTTGCTAAGCTGGGATCAAAGACAAGAGGAGGAGGAAGACCAAGGAAGGTTCCAAGCAAGGAGGAGTCTTTGTAGACGTCGGGGGAAACACTAGTCAAAGAATCAATGGTTTGCTTATTGGTGACAGCAGAGATGGTGGACTCAGGGGAAGTCTGAGATTTTTGTTCATGATACGTCAACTGGTCGATGGTGACAATCTTTCCATTATGCAGGAAAAACATCTTGTGGTGGACTGCAGATGGGATGGCATACATGACATAGGTGTAACTATGCCCTAAAAGAATGTTATAGTCAAGAGGGGCGTCGATAACTTCAACGTCGATAGAAATAGTCTTGCCTGCAAGGGTGATAGGATAGTTACGGAAGAGGCCAATGGGCTGGGAGGCATGGCCATCCCATGCACGAAGGGTGATTGTGGAAGGGGCCAGCTCAGGAGATCCGATTTGTTTCCAAACCAAAGTGGACATTACACAGGTGGATTCCCCCTCGTCAATGATGCACCAGGAAATGTTAGCGTTCCAAATTTTGACTGAGCTTTGGAAAGCTACGGAAGCAGGAAGAGGAGGAGACTCTGACTGATGGGCATTGAAAACAATCAATTGGTCATATGTTGGATCTACAGCACCCAGGGCAGATAGTAGAGCTTTTCTTTGGGAGGGGCACGAATGGAGGAGTTCCAGCGTTGAAATGGTAACAGAAGATTGGGCTAGCTCATCTACTATGCTAAACGAATGGGCAACTTGGTCAGAAACAACATTTCGGCGTAATGGTCCCTTAGGAATCTTGGTATGAACCTCGGTGTTGGGCAGAGGGATATGCAAGGGACCATTAGTTGTCGAAATAGGCTCTATAGAACCTGAAGAAGGTGACTCGGGGATAGATGGAGCAGGAGGCTGGGGGTGTGGACGGGACTGAGTGTGAAGGTTAAGGTCAACGGTTATAGGTTGGTCAGAGTTCATCATGAGGATCTGGTAATCAGAGGTACTAGATGGAGGAGGTTGAGTGGTTACCGGTTCGTGAGGTGGTTGGGTAGCCACGAAGCATTGCTACGGGAAATTATTGGTCGCGCTCTATTATGCATACACCTGCCCCTGAGGGGGTGGTGGCTGTTGTTGCAGGGGTTGAGAAGACAAGGGAGGCGGGGGTGCTAATGCTGGAGGAGTTGGAGCACTAGGCTGTGGATATGGATGATAATGAGGTTGGGTAACAGGGGGTTAGGCAGAAAGAGGAGGCATGCTAGATCTTGGATGTGGGCTACCAGGAGGGGGAGAAGTGCAGGAAGTGGTGCCCCCTCCCCCAGGAAAAACATAGCTCATGGGAGGTTGAGTGGATGGATGAGAGATAGCTCCAACGATACTGTCGATGACATGAGGTGCCCTCGGTGCATGGGCATTACCGGGTCTGGGGAGATCAGGTAGAACAGTATAAACATAACCCATCTGAGCGTAGATCAGGTCATATTTTAACGCCATTTGGAGGGAAGCTTCTTCGGTTTGAGGAAAATGCGATGTGACATCTTTCCCGATAGGTGGCAAGAGAGATCTAAGGAACCAGTCCATGTAGACACAGTCTTCGAAGGTAGGAGATAGACATAGGCTCTTTCTTCTCTACCATTCCTCGACATGATCGGATAGGTGGGTTGTAGATCATTGACAGAAAGAAGTCAAAAGTTCGATACCAGTGTCATAACGACGGGGAAGCTGGAAGTAAGATAAAAAAGCTCGGGCAAGAGTTGAAAAGGTGGTATGAGAGGAAGTGGGATGATCAAAATACCACTTAGAAGCTTCACCGGTAAGTGTGCATTGGAACAATCTAAGAGGGATGGAATCATCAGTAATGGAATGGGATGAACACCACATGTGGAAAGATCGGATATGGTTGGAGGGATCCTCTCCAGCAAGGCCTTCAAAATTGGGAATGTCAGAGGGGAGCTTGGTTGGCATAGTAGGCCAACTAACATCGTGGCGGATAGGATCATTGATCAACTGGTTGAAATTAGGGAGGCTGAGGCCTGCCATGAAGGGGAGCAAGGGAGCATTGGAGGTAGTTCCTGTGGCGGTTCCGCTAGTAACAGTCCCAGCATTAGGGCTAGGGTTGCCACTAGTGTTAGGCCTTGGACCAGACATGGTGAAGGTAACAGGGGGAGAACCAGAAGTAGGGGGACAAACCAAAGAATCAGAAGATGAGTCAGAGTGCAGACTCGGGGGAGGACTAACTCGATGACGACGGGAAGGAGCAAGTCAACCAATCGGAAACTGAGGGTGAAGGCCAAGAAGTCTCCGGGATAAACGTCTTGGAGGCGTAATGATGACGGGAAGAAGAAAAATCGATAAAGCCAGCGAGGTGCAAGATCAAGTGAGGTCAATGTCGAAACAAGGGCAGAGAGGTGCAGTGTCGATTTATTTTAAAGTCTTTTCCAGGCGGTGTTAACCAGGCTCTTCTTCACTTAGGGTCAATGTGCGGCATGTGTTAATTTCAATTTTTAAACCCAGACGTTTTGAGAGTAAAAGAAAAAGTGTGCTGCATAATTGAAAATAAATCTGTAGTAAATAAGACACTGAAAGAACAGAAAACTAACAGCTAATAATGCATCAATCTAACCCAAGAAGGTGGGTCTCTCAAAACTAGTCTATAAGAGGGAAAAAATCTAATCAAAGCACGCTAAAAGAGGCCAATAGATCTAAGGTCGGGAGGGATCAGGATCTAAAGGAGAAATCTGCTGACAAGAGGTGTAGAAAAAAAAAATAGGCAAAGGCAAGGTTACTATTACACAAGAGGGGATCAGCTAAAGGTATGAGGGTCAAAGAGGTGACCTTAGAGATAAACTCCAAACAAAACTATATGAGGTGTTTTGAAGGGGAAAAGAGCTAATTTGTAGGGATCTGAAAATGAAGTATCAGAAACTTTGAAAATTTAGACACTTACAGCAGCTAAAACTCTTCCACAAATAGTGGAGGGTACTGAAGCCCTAGGGGGCTAGATTCCCACTTAGTTGAGTAAAAAAGAGCAAGAATAGGTCTAAACAGGCGAAGACGGAGGTCAGAAAACCCTGAGAGAGGTTCAGACAAAACCTAGAAAAATTTCAGAAAAATTGCAGAAAAAAGTCCAGGTCACAATTTTTGGGCTGTTTTCCATGACCTGAAGCTCCAGGATGCAGTTTTTGGGCCAAAAAGTGTGACCTGCACTTCCAACACTCTCGGCGGCAGATTTCAGGAAAAAAAATTTCGTCTTAGCTGCGGCTAATGTCTGTCACCTGCGCAATAGGGCCAGAAACACACGGAAGTTAAAAATTTTAATGTTTGAGGGTTTTAGAGGTGAAAGGCACCATAAAAATAGGAAAAATAGAAAACTGAAGAGAAACCTTAGGGTATGAAATAGATGGATATGCAGGAATATAGAAAATGACAGTGGTCGCAAAAGAAAACCTGTGTGGAGTCACCAATTGTTAGTATGAATCTTTCATCGTAAAAGATCACTTTAGCTACGCATAAAAAATAGTCCTAACATCGATTATGGCTACCAAATATCTTCAAATATGCAATTAGGTGATCTAAATAATGCTGCACAAATCTAGATCTAAGCATAAAATATATTAAGAAGATAAAGTAAAATGTGGCTCCATGCATCCAATAGACAAGACAAGAACAATGTATTTGAAATAATTTTTATATTATATTGAAAAGGGGCACCTGAGAGGAAAACAAGAAAGGTGTTTTCCAGCTCTCCTCAATGGGATGGGTTCTTGGAGGTCCTCATCATTTCAGATCTAGAATCTCTCTCTTGTTGGTGTGGAAAACCTAGACAAACATAGAACTCAAAGGGAGCTCGCAAGGCAAAAATGGAGAATGTGACCAAGTATAGATCCAGAGTGATCTAATGCAATGTAGGTCACTAATAAATGGGGAAAACCCTTCTATTTATAACAAAATATTGGGGTGTTCTAGAACTCAGTGCATGAATAAAATATTATTAATCGAATTCTAGAATCACCCTTTAGGAATATTTTATTATATTTGCTGGAGGGAAAAGGATTTTTGACTTGGGTCAGTTCCTTTATTTATAAATAACAAATAAATAAATGATTTATTTATTATTTTAGGGAAATGATGGGAATATAATTAAATAAATAATGGTTTATTTAATTATTTAAAAATGATTTAGTCAAATTTAACTAGGAATATTATTTAAATAATGATTTAAATAATTTATTCCTAGGAAATAATCAAATAAATAATGATTTATTTAATTAATTTCCTTGCTTTGGGTTAAATATGACCAGGAAATATATATAAATGTTATTTCACATGGTGAAAGCAATTTTACTTAGGGTAAAATTGGTCTTACATGGTGTACTTGGGTTCATCTAATGATAATAGGTTAGATGACCAAAAAAATGGTGTAAAAATTATGTTAGTGATAGTGATGAGGTGGCTATAAATCAATGGATACTCTTTAACAAAGGTTTCTGAAGTCCTAAGGGGTACTTATATTGTCATTGACTCACAAGGTCCCACCATGATCGCCATTATGTTAGTGTCCCGTGATTTAGTAGATTGGTAGACTAAATGCACAGGGTAACATTAGACTAGTCTTTGGAGTCCTAGGACCTAGCCTTCCTACACTCAGAGAGGGCTCTCTCTATTTTTTGCAAAGGATGTGAACTTTTTTTCTTTAGGTGTTTGATTTTAGGCTAGTTGTTAAGTGTATCGTTTGTTGTTTTTTTTGGTTGGGTAAGATGAACAAGTAGAATAGGTGAAGTGAGAGGTCTTCAAATCATTGGGATATGGAGAATGAAATTCATGGATATCTTAACAATGAAATAGGATGCATAACAGGAAAATCTAGCATAGTCAAATGGATCTTTAAAGGTATGTGTGAAATGAATTGGAAATTAAGTTTGTGAGGATAGTAGGTGTGTAAGGGCAGTGAAAAATCCTTAAAAAAATACTTTTAAACAAGATAGTCTCAAATACTTGATCAACATAAGGGTATAATCATAAAGCAGGGCAAACCAATAACTTTTATATTACACTTAAGCAAACAAGCATTCAAGGCAAACATTCCAATGAAATATAGAAGGCGAGAAACTCATTTAACTTCTAGTGATTTCACCTTCAAGGTTAGAAAACATTTAAGATAACAAATAACTTTAATTAGACAAGAGGGAACTCCTAAACATCTGTGATGAAGTTACAAAGAACTTTAAGACAACTCCTGAAGTATGGACAAAGGGCATGATCAGAACATGGCCTCTTTGGCTAAAACCTAACAAGTAATACTTCAAAGAGAGATTCCAAAATAGAGTTTAAATAGCATCAAATAGGAAGGGCTAACCATAAAACATATTTGAAAACTACTATATTGAACCATTCATGGAATAAACAAGCATAAGTAGATCTAAGGAGCAACTAATAATTCCTTAAACAAGCCCAACAGAGGAAAACATCAAGGAAATAGAAAGAAGGAAGGACTAAGGTGGCTCAAACATCAGTTCTTAACCTATAATTTTATGTTCTACTGAAACATAGAAAGATGAACATAGCGATAAACAAGAAAAGAAGAACTAAATAGAGACATGTCACCATTAACCATGCTTAGTGTTGGAACAGGGTTTCCTATGAGATGCGAAACTGGTCCAATTTTGAATATTTTTTATTATATTTAGTCTAACGCAGGGGTTTTGGGGTGGGTCAAAGCCCCGAAAGCATTGTAATGGGAAAAAGGGTAAACCATAGGTCCGAAAACCACGGTTTGTGGACCATAGGAAAGTTTAGGCTAGATTGTTATAAATAGAGGAACATTTTGAATTGTAAGGTAGAGAAATGAGAAGATATTGATGTGAATTGTGGTTTAGGAAGTCTGTTTGGGTTTTGGGGAAGGACTCCTATTGGCTATGTGTGCGGAGATCCAAAGTCCTTTTGTGTGTGGATCTTGCTGCTGTGTGCACAGACTGGGAAGGGTATTGTAAAAGGGAATTGATGAATTGATGAATAAGAAAGGTTGTTGAGAACTGAATCTATGTGTACTATTTATGTGAATTCTTGGTAATTGTTGTGTTATGTGTATTCTGAATTTAGCTACGAAAGTTCTGTGTAAGTGTATTACTGCATCTAGATCTGTGTTGTTATGTTTTATGCAATATTGAGCTACTATCTTGGAAGTATATGATTGTTGAGTACCATAGCATAATTAACTGTGTGCATGTGGATGCGAGAAGGGACCTATTAGCCCTGCTTGGGAAGATCTAGGCATCTCGAGGTAGGGCGCAACTCTGCTTGCATTACCTATCCTTTCTTAGGGTGCAGAAACCTAGTTCCAGCACCCACCCATACTACTTTGGGTGAGACTTTGACCTGCACAACTAGGTCACTGTCGAAAGGGCCAGCAGTATAGGGGTTTGTTGGCAAAACTTGCACTCCAAACTTGGGTCAGGACCCCTCGAGCCAACAAATTGTTCCATTGCGGGACCTGGAGCATTTTGAGAAAGGAATCGGGTAATGACAAGAGAGTATTGGAAGCCTAAAAGGAAGGAAATTGAGGAGTGGTTCGAAAAGAAGATACAGGAATTTGTGGTAAAATAAAATCGCAGCGAGAAGCTAATGGCAGAAAGGTGGAAAAATAGGTACATTCTTACAGAAATTTATGAATTATTCTTTGTAACATTTTCAATTGAGCTTCAGGAGTAGCTGGCTAGGCTCGTAGAATTCCAAAAGTGTTGGAAGGAAGAGCGAGTCACTCAGTGGACCCCAGAGCTGATCCAGCGGCTGGAAAAGACTGATAATGCTATCACGCACATGGTAGATCACTGGGTGGACAGTGTGCTAGGAGGATTTGTGATAGAATTTTCCATTGATCAGTTTGTCTCCTACTCTGAGGCCGAGCCAAAATTCTTTAAAGGGTTCCGAGGCAAATTTCTGAAAACATTACCGTTGCTGATAAAGATATTACTGTGTGGAAAGAGCATTCTGTGTAGTCATACCAACTGAATGACCTCGAATCTAGACGGGAGCGCGACGCACAGTGGTAAATACTACCGGACCAACCTTGAGGGTGAAAAATCTGCCTATAACCCTCTGCGCGAAGACCCCCTGGCTACACCGCCATCTAGGATGCATAAAGGTAAGAACTTGCCCATACCTCCACCTCTGTCGAATGGTGATATGGCTGCACATATGAAGCTACCTACCTTCAAGGGGGTAGGAGATGAGGATATGGATAGATTTTGGTTTGTTGCAGATTCCGTATGGACTGCACAAAATGTGACAAACGACACGGTGAAGAGGGCGCAGCTGTCCCTGGCATTCGAAGATAGAGCACTCGACTGGTATGTGCGATACGTCTCTCAGAACAAGAGTGCGTCCATTCAAGACATTAAGGATGCTCTGAAGCAACAATTCCAAAAGCCAAAATCTTATTCTTAGTTGGTAGTATAAGTGAAGGACTTCAAGCAAGGTGCGTCTGAATCTGTTTGGGAGGTTGATCAGCAATTGAAGAAAGTGATCAGGGAAGGGGGATTTGAGTATGACGATAGAAAACATATGGATTGGTTCATCGCTATGTTTTCTTCCCACCTGCATACACCAATGAGTCACCAAACTTTTGAATCGCAGGAAAAAGCTATGGAAGTCACTATGAAATTAGAAGCTATGCCCAGAGAAGATATGTTGTTAGGAGTACAACAAATTCAGGAGCAACTCGGAGAAATGCATATGGAAATTCAGAATCTATGAAAAGAACGAGGAAAAGGAGCCAGCACAGATCTGTGGTGCATACAGTGTCGGGTATCTGGCCATACGAAGGATCAGTGTCCTCTATTAGTAGATTACATGCAAACAGGAGGGCCTAGTCCAATCCACCCTGGAGCAAGTGGGGGACCTATCCTATCATGACTAGGATCAAGCGGACCTATGCTATGGTGTGATGACTGTCGTGTAGCAAGGATGCATGATACGGACCATTGCCCTCGGCTGGGTATGTATGTACCAGAACTAAAGCAGTAGTGGTGTAGGTTCTGTTGATCGATAGGACACGAAGAGAAGAACTGCCGCACTTATGACTTAATGATGGATCGAGGAAACTTATATCGGGTACAATCAGACCCTACGTCACCAAGATCTCCCATGAACCTTGGTGGCTCACCAGCAAGGGGTAGGGGAGGTCAGGGGGGAAGCGCAGGTTGAGGGCAGGGATAGCTAATATGTTATAACTGCGGAGAAATAGGGCATTTTGCAAGGGACTGTCCAAATCCCACTAGGAAATCCTGCAAATATTGTAGACAGCTAGACCATGTGGTCAAAGATTGCCCAATATTAATAGCAAAAATGCAGGAAAAGTAGCCCACCCCTATGCAGAATGTGCAAAGATTTAAAGCCGAGCTCATGAACATAGACCCAAGTGTGAAAGTCATAACACGCAGTGGGATGGTCACCCAAGGATCGAAGGAATAAGAAGAGTTGAACATAAATAAGGGGCAAGAAACCATGGCCCTAGCTGACCTAGACCTCATTCAGAGAATAGCAACTACTGCGCAGGTACCAACACACCCCAAGATAGATGAGGGGGTTGAGCCCTTTCTATAGGAATGTATGAAGTTGCTGCGTAACCTGAAGGCTGTAGAGAACCTTCAAGAATTAATGAATAGTTCCACAACGCGGTCTGATCTGCCCTCCAGGACCAAGGATGTAGACAAACTGTACATGTATAGAAAACAAATTGGTCAGGAAATGTGGCTAACCACGCAGATTGGTGACTACGAGATGGATCAAGTTATTTTGGACCTCGGATCAGATGCAAACGTATTACCTAAGCAAACGTGGTAGCGATTGGGAGAACCCAAATTGGAATGGTCCACCATCCAGCTGTGCATGGAAAATCACCAAAATATTATCCCTCTGGGGAGGCTGCCAAAAGTCCTGGTGGATATCGCAGGAGTAAAGGTCCAAGTTGACTTCAAGGTAATCGAAATCATGGAGGATGCGGATCCCTACCCTGTACTCCTAGGACTGGACTGGGCTATAGATATGGAGGGTGTCATCAACCTCAAAAAGCGCAGCATGGTATTTGAAAATAATGGTATGCGAGTGATAGTACCACTGGATCCCGCAGAAGGTGTGCGATATACAGAGCCAGAGCACGATGAGGAGGAAGTAGATCACATTTACAAATTGACTATGCAGGATGAGCACTAGATTAACCCCACGGTGGAAGGAGTGCTCTGCTGGGAGAAAGACAATGAATGCTTTTCTGACTCTGGTGGGGAACTAGGGAATTGGCAAGGCCGGTTGCATGAGGTTTCGATGCTACGATGTCTGCGGGTCACAAGGAATTTCCGCTACGTCTCCACTAAGGTAAGAGACCTGCCCTACTTTTGGGACTCGGGTGACATTAAGTAATTTTTACGCGTATTCGAAGCAGAAGTTCCCAAGGAACGTAGGCTAGGGGCCCTTCCGCTAGCCCTACGCGGAGTGCCTATGCATTGGTGGCATACGCATGGGACAATATTCCACAATTGGGAGGAATTTCAAGATAAGCTGATCCTGCAATTTGGAGCCCCAGTTGGACGACAGATCCAGAAGTTCCCTGGGTCAGACGACCCACGCAGATATTTTCTTGCATGGAAAACACAATGGGGTGACAGGACCCCAAATGAAGGGGCTCACTTATTTTTCCATGACCTAGAACTGCATCCTGCTACATGGTATCTAGATGTGGAGCAACATCAGCGCATGTGCCATTGGGAGCATCTGCGGGGGGAATTCCTGCAGACATTTAGGGTAGGAGATGGCACAAGGGCGCTCGACATAGCTCTACAGCACACGACAGCCTCAACTAAGGGAAAATCACACCTGGTCATCGCACCCAGATCAAGGGGTACACCGGTACCACACTCGGTTGAATACTGGAGTTGTAGCCTAACAAAAGGGAAGACCGATCCCCACACTATCCCAAACATGGCATTGGGCAGGATGCATACGGTGGCCAAGTTGCTGGAGTGGTACCTGGACCGCATTACAAAACACCTGGCATTGGCTTTAATTCAGGGTACACGAGTAGCACGCAAACGTCATCCAAAGTTTGTAAATCCATGGGAAAGCCCTCAGGCACGAATAACGATCGTCAGACCACTGCACTTTGGTGAAAAGGGAACCTTACCATTACAAAAAATGGGTGGCTAGCAATCAATGCAGCAATTTTTGGTGAGTTGTTACGGGTTGATTGATGATACATTTCAAGTTAGATTTACTCCACCGATGGCTAGCCCAGGACAGTATAAGGACAACAACATAACTTCACTCAAGGCTCCATATTGTCTCTGTACTCTGCCTCTGTAATTCTCCTACTTGCTTCTCTGGATATTTAGCATTTTCTGTGAATTTCCAATTTGGGAAGCCTATTCTTTTGTTGCTATGGTAGCCCCTAACCTACCGAATGCTTCGGCACCTACTAGTTCAGCGCCTGTAAACATTTTGTTGAGAGGGTCTGGGGATGCAGAGATTAATATGTTGATTTCCTTCTGGGTCCTTGCAGGGAGAATTGACTTTGAACCCCGTGCTGAAGGGAACCAAAGCTGCACGATGGGAGTTCTCGACCTTTACGACCTTTGAAGGATCACAGGCCGCAACCGGATGGCCTCGGAAGATACCACGAAGGATGGTACGCAATTTCCATAGTTCACCATCAAAACTGACACAGTCAAGTTGTAGCTCGTCCTGTGCACGGAAGGGATGACTAACAGGGATACTTCCTCCCCCCGGGGGACAAAGCAATATAGGGATACACTGTGACTTATCTACAGTTCCAGAATACCAACCTGTGAAAGACATATTTGTTCGCTACCTCGCACTATCATTGTTGGCGACCATGCCCCAACAGCTATGGACCTACAAATAGACTTGGCGCAGCTGCCCCATGAGGCGTTACAGGATTTACACACCGCTATGCTGCAAGAGATCCGTTAATGTGACCGGACTGCATGGTAGCAGTGTGAAATACCCCCGGAAGTACGAGCACAATGTGTTGCATTGATCATGGAAGCAATGGATATTATTAAGGGACAACTTACTCTGGGCACTCATTTGGTCGAGGCGGCTATGCAGTTCTAGACAGCGGTCTAGTTCAACCCGATGCTTCAGCGTGTCAAGGAAGACTTACGACAGACGGAAGCTGCTTTTGATCCGATTGAAGCTACCTTGCCTTCCCTCATCCCTGCGCAGCATCTAGCCCTCTTGAAAACCCGCAATGCCTTCATAGACACGATTTTTTATCTTCGCTGCACCAAGCATGTCATCAAAAAGTGCTTGAAGCCATGGGGCGATACTACCTTCCAGATATCTCAGGGTGCTCATTACGCCATCGCGCGCCTCAACCAGATACTGGAGCAGGTTACGACAGCTATTGAAGGCCCTGCCCCCCTGAAGCTTGTTGATATCGCACAACGAGCTGCTACCCAAAGTCAGGAAGTGTTACCTCCACTCATCGTCGCTTTCAATACCTTGTGTGTGAAAACAGAGACCGCACCACCATAGTGACTCAGGACGAGTCACAAGATTGTGTTGGGGGACTGTTGGAACAGGATCTCCTACGAACTGCGAAACTGGTCCAATTTTGAATATTTTTATTATATTTAGTCTAGTGCTGGGGTTTTGGCGTCGGTCAAAGCCCAAAAGCATTGTAATGGGCAAAAGGGTAAACCAGGGGTCCAAAAACCACAGTTTGTGGACCATAGGAAAGTTTAGGCTAGATTGTTATAAATAGAGGAACATTTTGAATTGTAAGATAGAGAAATGAGAAGATATTGATATGAATTGTGGTTTAGGAAGTCTTTTTGGGTTTTGGGGAAGGACTCTTGCTGGCTGTGTGCGTGGAGATCCAGAGTCCTGCTGTGTGTGGACCCTGCTACTATGTGCGTAGGCTGGGAAGGGTATTGTAAAAGGGAATTGATGAATTGATGAATAAGAAAGGCTGTTGAGAACTGAATCTATGTGTATTGTTTATGTGAATTGTTGGTAATTGTTGTGTTATGTGTATTCTAAATTTAGCTACAAAAGTTCTATGTAAGTGTTTTACTGCATCTATATCTATGTTGTTCTGTTTTATGCAATATTGAGCTACTATCTTGGAAGTATATGATTGTTGAGAACCATAGCATAATTAACTGTGCACACGTGGATGCGAGAAGGGACTTATCAGCCTTGCTCGGGAAGATCTGGGCATCTCGAGGCAGGGCGCAACTCTTCTTGCATTACCTATCCTTTCTTAGGGTGCAGAAACCTGGTTCCAACACCCACCCATACTACTTCAAGTGAGACTTTGACCTGTGCAAGTAGGTCATTACCGAAAGGGCCAGTAGTATAGGGGTTTATTGGAAAACCTTGCACTCCAAAAATGGGTCAGGACCCCTTGAGCCAACACTCAGGGATCCTGAAAGCTATCCTCCTTCATCATCAATCAAAGCAAGCCATTCAGAAACTCCACAACATCAATTTATTCTCCAAACTCATAAAAACCATGTATTGCTCTCAAAGCTGTTCAAATGCCAACATTTACAATGAAACCCTCATGCTCTATTTATCTTAGCAAAGGAGGTAAAAAACCCTAGATAGGGTTAGGAAAATTTCAAAATCACTTATAAATGTCATAAATGACCAAGAGACCATGCAAGGCCCAAGGCACAAAATGTAATGTCCCGTTTTCAGAAAAATCACAAGTTTGTGCCAGAGATGGACTACTGAGGAATTTACTAGTTATATATCCTTCCAAATAAGGGAGAGAACCATAGGTTACCTGGCCCTTTGCAGTCTCTGTCTATAGATATGTAATTATTCCTATTCAGGAATTGCTGCAGCAAGCTCCTTAGGGACGCTGTATAAGGAAGCAGATGTGAAAATAAGGCCTCCCACTACTGGAATGCCTTAGAAAATATATATTTCGACCTCCTTGTAGAATGTAAGGTTAAATAAATAACCTTAATCAGGTTATTCAGTTCTCCCACAGTGAACTAGCTAAAAATGGCAGCAACATGTAAGCGCAAAATAGCTGTCTCTAGAAAATAACGCTATGTAAGTGAGAAATGGGACTGAGGTCCCTTATATGACTCAATATATGACTCACTTACAGAATCAGAGGTAAAACAAATGAATCTAGCTCATACAAACAGATCTCCCAAAACAATATGCCTTAATCTAGCTCAAAACCCCATAGTTTAGCTCATGTAGAAAAGACTGAAACAACAACAGCCTTATTCCTACTAGGGTTTTTGCAGTAAATAAGTGACATATCAGATTTGAAATTAACAAGCATCCAATGGCTAAGATAATGTGATTCCTTTCCTCTTTATACACAATAAAGATCACCCACAAGGGGGTTCATGGGAATACAAAGTGTACAAGTGCAGATCTGCAAATATATGTAGCTAGAAAATGCAGTAACTAAAACAGTAAACATAAATATGTCTGAAATATGAAAAATAGAAGAGCAATGGAATATAGAGCTTTCCAGGAGAAGGGTTGGCCCTTTCTCCAAAGAATAAGCCCTCAAGCAAGGGATCAAACCCCGCAGTTGCTGCTCTCACAAAAATAATGCAGTTTACCTAGTGAACTGCGCTATCATGGATGGAACATAAGTTGGCCACATGCCAAGATCTGAAATGAGCTCTGAAATCTCCTATGCATCTCCCTCAATGCAAGAGAGACTCCCCCACTGAATATAAATGCACAAGAGAAGACGAAACAACCCTCCCACTGCACTGCCCAGCAACACCACGTCCTCTACTATAGAAATAACGCTGTAGGTGTGGGAAATGCTTGGCCTAAAATATAGATGTAGGAGAAATGAAGCACAACCCCTTCAAGAGATCACTCAATAAAGGAGAGGAATTCCTAAACAGGAATTCCTCCAAACTCTGCTAAGCAGCAGAAGTTTGCAGAAAATGTCTAAGTAGACATGAAATCGAAATACATAAGCTAAGCCCACAATGCTGCCCTTCTCCTCCTTATGAAGTTGTGAGCTCCTTCACCTTGGGTCCCACCTCTTAGGGTTTCCATCTTCATTTGAATCTCTTCCCTCCAAAACTACGCTGTCTTCTCAGGCAAGCTACTCCTCCTTAGGCTGCGCTGGTTGACTTGGTCAACTTGACCTTGTCCTCACACACTTGGCCCTTTTAACACTAGGAGGTGTAAATTAAGCTGCTAAAAAGGCCCCTTTTACATTAGGAAGGGTTTTATTCATATTAAAAAAGGCTTCCTCTTCCTTTTTATTCACCTACTATACAATATGAGCAAAAATTAATGTCCCAATTTATTCATGAAAAATTTGGGACATTACAGTCCTCCCCTCCCAAATGTTTCTTGTCCTCAAGCAACTGTAAGGATAGAACTGAGTGAATCTCTTCACCTTCTCTGGTAGCATCAGCATATGATGGGACCCTCCAAAGAGTATGATGCCATCTCATCCATGAAACTCCATAGTGCCTCTCCCAAGCATATAGACTAGCATTTGGTGAAGCACCCCAAATGACTAAGATCATGAGAAGGAAAGTGCTCAAAGAGACAACCATGTGTGAACTAAAGGTCTTCTCAAGGCATGGAGTGAAAAACGCATGGGAAGTCCTCTTCCCCAATGTGAAACCTCCACCCCAAGTATCATCCATATGTAATGAGCCACCCTCCCGCATGGCAACTCATGAAAATTTTCCTCCACCTTTGGCTCCAAAAGTGTAGGTGGGCTAGATAACTGAACATGATAGGAAAGAAGGCCTATCCCATGCTATCCTCCTCTCCACTTATGAATAGTGAAAATTATGTGATATTCATGGGCTGCAAATGTATTTCCCTCAAGTGGAAAAATGTAGAGCAATCCACCAAGGATTCCTCCTCCAACATTGAAGAACAAGCTGCCCCAAAACATTTCTTCCATGATGAAGAGGACATGATCATCATAGAATGTTCGAATGAGATTCTTGCTGCAGGCTTTGAATGCTGCTGTATGATACAAAAAAAATTCTTAAAAGGACACAACGTAATCTCATCCATTGCTCCTTCAGAAAGTGGCACGGCAAGTAGTATGTTGCTAAATGACTAGTGGTGAGAATTCCCACATCCACTAGTAGAAAGTAAATGGCTGAAAGGATTAGCTGAACATACAAGTCATATGTGGTCACTTTCCCATGATTATACAATGAATGATCATCATACTCATGGTTCACATCAAAAGAAAACAAATACTTAGCTGTAGTGGCCATAGTTTTTCTCATGTTCCCTTTAGAACATGCAATGCAGAAAATGTGGGAATCCTTCCCCTTCAAGGACACTCCCCACTCATGTATCATCCTTCCAATCATGCACCCAATGTAAATAAGATCCACATCAGCAAGGGGAATCATGACCAACAACAAATTGAGGAAAATTCTGTAGGTTTCATGTGATGCAAGGGAGTACCAATAGTTTCCCCAATAGTGGTAGCGCAGTTTTCCAAGTTGCTGCTTCAGAAATTTACATGGAAAAATGCTTTGTGACCCATGGCTGATAATGTAAATTAGCTGAACATGTATGCAATGGAAAAAAAATCTTCCATAGGCCATGTGAAATATGGCTGCCTCCATCATATAATTTGGCCCAACTTTTCCCGGGGAGCAATCTGGTCAGCTTGCCCTCTTGTGGAGCCATGCACTGCAAGATAATGGTAAGAGTATAAAAATCAGCAAATGTAAAAACAGAATTCTTACCATATGCTGGGAGTAAAATGATGTATGTATCCATGAATGAACCCTCCATAGTTTTTTGGCATTCTCCCATGAAGAGGAATGAGCTAGGTGCTGCAAGAAGATTCTTCTTCTCATGCTTGGGAATCCAAGTCAAGAAGAATGTAGCATAGTAATAGATGACTCCAGCTTCTACTTCATCCATCTCACCTCTTCTCTCTTCATCAAGTGCAACCAATGTGAAATGATCCTGGAACCTGTGGGTTATGGATCCACCACACTTCCACTGGGCACACTCCATCCATCGGTTACTGCTCCAAAGAGATAACGTTGTTGGCCTATACACATAGGCTCTCATCCAAATCAAGCTCCATTCTTTGACATGTAGCTTGTCAAATATATCTTCCATAATGTTGTCATATATGAGGGATATCCTCCATGAAGAAAGCACTCTTGCACCATGATAGTGCCATACTTCACCTTTGCAACACTATGCCAAGTGGGAGAGAAATTTTTCCCTTGCTCTCTCTCAATCCTCCGAAGAAAAAAATATCCTTGCTACCTCTTCACACCTTCATCACTCATTATATGTGGTGGAAAAAAAATGACCCTACCACCATAATGCATCCATACTTCTTGCTGTCCCATGATGAAAGTATCCTGCCAAACTCCTTCCATCCTCATACCCTTGAGAAAAGGACATGTCTCATGATGGCCAAACTCTCTCCTAAGTAGCCAACATAGCTTTGCCTCTTGCTGCCCTTTGTTATAGATATGCAAGTGGCTCACAAGCCTCTTGCTCTCTACCCACTCTCCTCCATCAAGGTATGGCTGTCCCCAATCCTTCTCTCCTTTGGCATCTTCCTAATGAAGACTGCCATTATCCCAAAGTAAGTGTCCCTCCTTACACCTCATGGGATGTTGAGATGTAACCCCTTGAAGAATTTCCAGGAAATGCCTCTCATCAATCAAACCTTTGAATCCACAAGAATCCAAGAGTGCTAAGGATAAGACATCCTTAGGAGATGGCACATCATGCATGATGCTCTCCAAATCCTTGCACCATAACTCCTCATGCTACATGCAACTCAATAAAGGTGCAAAGGAATGAGTGTTGATCCCTTCTTAGATCAAACCCCTCTTGTACAACACTGTATAAACTTGCTCCTCTTTATTAGCATGAATTTTCGATCCTGGGCCACGTGAATGCAAATTTCCCAAGCCTCCTATGAAATTTTCTGAATTGTCACTGCATGGAAATTTTTGCATACCTTTGTGGGTCTTTGAGACATCTTGTATGGCTGCAAGAGTCTCTCTCTTTGATTTTTTGGCTGATCCAACTGTTAATATGGTGGGCTGCTCCTCTATGAACTGGACAATGCTGGTAGAAGCTTCTTCAAGTGGAGAAGGATGCTCCTCCTCATCTGGCCATCTACTCACTTCCTCTTGCGGCCCTCCATATTCTTCACATCCTTCATGAGCATAGGAAATGCTTTCATCTTCTCCTACCTTTTGAAACCCTCTAGAGGTTTCTCTATAGCTTTCCTCATCTTGAAACCCTCTTGGAGTTCCACTATAATTTTCTCTCCCATTGGTTGAACCCCTTTGGAGAGGCTCCTTTCTGATCTGAAAAATGGATGAGAGTAACCTCATCCTCTCCATCTTTGTTCTCCTCTTCTCCATATTCTCTGGGTGGATTTTAAATCCACAGGATTAGCCAAGATAGCTGCTCCTTGCTCTTCTCTTTAGTTTTCTGAAAGCTTGATCTCACAGGCAGTGCTAGATATCATGCTCTGATACCACTGTAATGTCCCGTTTTCAGAAAAATCACAAGTCTGTGCCAGAGATGGACTACTAAGGAATTTAATGGTTATATATCCTTCCAAATAAGGGAGAGAAATAGAGGCTATCTGGTCCTTTGCAGTCTCTGTCTACAGATATGTAATTATTCCTATTCAGGAATTGCTGTAGCAAGCTCCTTAGGGACACTGTATAAGGAATAAGATGTGAAAATAAGGCCTCCCACTGCTGGAATTCCTTAGAAAATATATATTTAGACCTCCTTGTAGAATTTAAGGTCAAAGAAATAACCTTAAGCAGGTTATTCAGATCTCCCACAGTGAACTAGCTGAAAATGGCAACAACATGTAAGCGCAAAATAGCTGTCTCTAGAAAATAACGTTGTATAAGTGAGAAATGGGACTGAGGTCCCTTATATGACTCAATATATGACTCACTTACCGAATCATAGGTAAAACAAATTAATATAGCTCATACAAATAGATCTCCCAAAACAATATGCCTTAATCTAGCTCAAAACCCCATAGTTTAGCTCATGTAGAAAAAGACTAAAACAACAACAGCGTTATTCATAATAGGGTTTCTGTAATAAATAAGTGAAATATCAGATATGAAATGAACAAGCATTCAATGGCTAAGAGAATGTGATTCCTTTCTTCTTTATACACAATAAAGATCACCCACAAGGGGGTTCATGGGAATACAAAGTGTACAAGTGCAGATCTGCAAATATATGTAGCTGGAAAATCCAGTAATTGCAACAGTGAACATAAATATGTCTGAAATATGAAAATATAGAAGAGGAATGGAATATAGAGCTTTCCAGGAGAAGGGTTGGCCCTTTCTCCAAAGAATAAGCCCTCAAGCAAGGGATCAAACCCCGTAGCTGCTGCTCTCACAAAAATAACGCAGTTTACCTAGTGAACTGCACTATCATGGATAGAACATAAGTTGGCCACATGCCAAGATCTGAAATGAGCTCTGAAATCTCCTATGCAGCTCCCTTAATGCAAGAGAGACTCCCCCACTGAATAGAAATGCACAAGAGAAGATGAAACAACCCTCCCACTGCACTGCCCAGCAACATTGCGTCCTCTGCTACATAAATAATGCTGTAGGTGTGGGAAATGCTTGGCCTACAATCCAGATGTGGGATAAATGAAGCACAACCCCTTCAAGAGATCACTTAATGAAGGAGAGGAATTCCTAAACAGGAATTCCTCCAAACTCTGCTAAGCAGAAGGAGTTTGTAGAAAATGTCTAAGCAAACATGAAATCGAAATACACAAGCTAAGCCCACAATGCTGCCCTTCTCCTCCTTATGAAGTTGTGAGCTCCTTCACCTTGGGTCCCACCTCTTAGGGTTTCCATCTTCATTTGAATCTCTTCCCTCCAAAATTGCATTGTCTTCTTAGGCAAGCTACTCCTCCTTAGGCTATGTTGGTTGACTTGGTCAACCTGACCTTGTCCTCATACACTTGGCCCTTTTCATAGTAGGAGGTGTAAATTAAGCTGCTAAAAAGACCCCTTTTACATTAGGAAGGGTTTTATTCATATTAAAAAAAGGATTCCTCTTCTTTTTTATTCACCTACTATACAATATGAGCAAAAATTAATGTCCCAATTTATTCATGAAAAATTTGGGACATTACACAAAATATCCCATGAAATAAATGCCAAAATAACTTCTAGCACCTAATTCTAGAGTGATTTGCCTCAAAAAACACTAAAATATTATTTTTCAATAATGAGTGTGTTTTTTTTACTTTTGGCCAAAAACATACAGTACTGTCCATAAGCGCAGTGCCACCCTAGGCAGAAAATAGGTCCTATTGCAACCAAGTTTTGGAGGCCTTCCCGATGTTGGATTTTGCTCCGTTATGGCCCATTGGAAAGCCTGATGAGTCTACTTTACAAAAATATTCTTGGTTTCCTGATCTAGCTCCTATAACCAGTCCAAAATTTCAAAATAACAATACTTCTCTGAGCGCAGTGCCAAGCCTAAAATGGATGTAGAAAGGTGAAAAATGAGGTGTTTCTTGACATTTTGAGGGGTAAAAAATGCTCCAAATGCTCTGAAATTTGGTGAGCATAGTGTACTAGTCATGAGAAATCCAAAAATGTAGAGGTTTTTCTCTGAGGATGCATGAGGGAAAAGCATAGCGCCTGTAGAAATTTACTAATACAATATGTATTGTCGGATTCTCCTGATCTAATAATATTTATCTTCTTGCTAAATACGGAATCCTTCCACTGTTAATCTTGCGGAAATTCAAAACTCAATTGAAAATACGTGAAGCAATAAAAACAATCACACATAACACATTTTTTTAGCGAGAAAGCTTGAAGCTAAAAAACCCAACTATCATATATTATGTATCAATGGAATCATGTAATAATCTCATACAAAGCTTAGTACATCACGCTCTTAGTACAAAACAATCGTCACACACTATCATGAAGAAATCTACAAATCCATGCACTGATTTCTCGCCTCCTGATAGTCTGCCTCCACTATGCAATCCCTGTTGAAGGAGACCCCTGAATGAATTCGAATTGGCCTTTCCTTGACTGCGCAATCCTCATTGGCAACTCCAATGTGTGTGTGATGTAATCAATACATCACTATAGTCACAACGGATAGTCCATCACACCCTTTCACCTACCTATTCATTGAGTCTCCGCTGGAACTGACATGCACTATAGTTAACTGCTGTATATGTTCAGTTGATTAGTGAGTTATTATTTGTGAATTAATTAACTAATTAATTCACTCAACTCGCACTAGTGTATCATTTAGTTAGACTAGATACAACTAGCTCAATTGATTTTAACTCACCTAAGTAATTTAAATTGAATAACAACTCCCATAACTACTCTTGCAATGTAATATCCCAAAATAGGGAAAATAAGCAGTATTGGGAATATCTTAAAATATTTCAAAAATGGATTGCTCAGCAATGCATTCACTGAAAAATGGTTTCCAGAAATATAAGCCATAAAAATGTAAACCATCACTTGGATCCTTTAGATATATCCATCTAGAATATAAATCCAAGATGAGAGCATAAACAAAATAAACTAGATGAGGTAAACAGACCTCCCACACCTAGTGTAGCGGAAAATGACCAAAACCCCAGAACACTGCTACTTAGAAATTATGCACAAAAGAGACAGTGCAGTGTTATGAGGGTTCCAACTCAGAAATTAGGATAACAAGTATATCTACTCATATATTGATCAATAATTCTTAAGAACTGAGATCTAGTCTCCTTATACAAAATACAAGAGAACCCGGCAAGGGTTTCTTGTCATACACTCAAAATAGAATGGTGGTCTTCAGAAATAAACTGAATAATCATTGTGAAATGAGATACAAGAGTGTATAAGGCTAAATAATAGTATATCTAATATGGATCCCCTCAATGGTCTCCTCCCATGAAAGGTTGAACCCCTTAATCACAAGGAAACATTGCAAAGAAACCCCAAGACCTCCTGCTAAAGCTGCCTTCAAAATAACGCATTCCCTAGCTGGAACAGTGCTAGGAAAGTTGGGAAATGAGTGGCCTGATGCCACAGATCTGAAAAGAGCTCAATATCTCTCCAAACAGATCTCCCCAGTGAAGGAAACCTTGCTTCAATGAGAAAATAGCTCAAAAAGTGGGATTACAATTCCCTCCATTATTGCACCCTGCAACATAGCACAATGACCTACAGAAACTTTGCTGATGAAGTAAGCTGAATCTTGTCCTAAAAACTTGATGTGGAAAATGAATGAAAACTCTCCCAAGAGGCTCCTCAAGAAAAGAGGTGGGATTCTCACTTGGGAATACCTGATGCTAAACAGCACAGCAACCCTGCTAAACAGTAAGAGGAAGAAAAAGTCTAAGCAGACCAAAATAATAATATAAAATATGAAGAATAATGCTTCCATCCTCTTCCTTAAATAAAATGTGAGTTTTCTTGCCCTTGGCCCCACCCAATTAGGTCATTTCCATCAAGAGATTCATCTCCCTCCAAAATTGTGTTATTCCTTCCTTGATCCCTGCTCCTCCACATCTGCGCTGTTGACTTAGTCAAAGTAGACTGAATCAACTTGATATTATCCCTGTTCACACATGGAGGTGTTTTATTAAGCTACAAGGAGTGTCTCCTTTCACACTTGAAGTGTTTTTATTCCTTCTTAGGAGACTTATGGGCTTTTCTACCCATTTATTCACCGGCTAAAGACACTGCTAACTCTAATGTTCCATTTAGCTTTGAAGGTAAAATTTTGGAACATTACAGTACTCCCCTACAAAATATTTTCTTTTCCTCAAGAAAATGTATACGCAGAGAAAAATTTCTCCCCTCCTCCTCTTGTGGCCTCCCATCAATGGCCTCCATCACTGCATCAAGATAATCTGCAATAAAATTGCCTTCCAATGTTTCCTCCCAAGTGTGCAAAACGAAATGGCCCACATCAATCAAAGGTGGAAAGTGTGAATGGAAACCTGCTTGCGGTCCCATGACATCCTCAAATTAAGAGTTATGACAAACATGGTGAATGAGTGACTCCCTCACCCATGCTATCATCCAAATGAAATGAAACATTCCTAGGTAGCTCATCAAAAGAATCATCAACCCCGGTTTTATACATTGTGTTGGGGCTGCATGGAGAGATTGAATTCTGCCATCCAAATGGTTTCTCTCTCAATTTATGGTAAACATGGGGCTGCCTCTATCCTTGGGATGAAATAACATGGCCTCCAAGAATGGCCCAAGTTCCCCCATCAAACAATTAAGCCATGAAGTGTCTCCTCAAGTTCTTGAAGTGGGTCCTCCCACAAGAAGGGAAAAATAGTGATATGGAAATCATGGTTTGCCAAAGGTTCCTCCTGAAATATATAACATGTAAAGTGGGGAGAATCATGCTCCCAATGGGAATCTCTAATACCTCCAGCACTCTCCAAACAATGCTTCCCATGAATATAAAAATATTAGCAGTAAATGGAGGCAAAATGCAATAAAAACAAGCTACCATATGACAACCGAAGAGTGGTTCATAGTTCCAAAAATGGAACCAGCGTAGAGCATCCTTTCATCAAAAAAAAAATTAACAAGTTCTTTCCCAACCACTTGTTTTCTTCCACAGTCATCCCATAAGATGGAATCATGAATATACAATTTGGTGTCAATGGTGCACACCAAGAATTATGTGGCTTCCCCCACAAACCACTAACAAGATAGCCAACCTCAATGCTACAATTAGCCTTAAGTACATCATAATATAAATTATAAAAAGGGATGATCCTCCTTAATACAACATGCTGCTCATATAAACTAAATAAAGGAAAATCATAATGCAAATGTATACCTCCTCTACCATGTACTTTGGTCCTTGAGCTAAAACAACTGAACTAAAAATTATCCCTCACTCTTAATGAGTAGGAAGGTGGCTGTGACATCCTCTCTATCACCATCCAGGCTATGCATCTCTCCATATGCTGAAATATATCATACTAGATGCCCTCCCAAATAAACTCCTTTGCCAAGGAAAGATATGCATCAAAGTGCCTGGAAAAGAAGTCCTCATGTGCTGCATGTAGCAGCTCCTCCTTGAGCTTAGAAGCTCTAGTCAAGAAGACTCTTCCATGAGAATAGATGACCATATCCTCCATCATGTATCTATCATCTCCATAAAGGTCATCCAGAATCATGCAAGCACCTAGATTGTTGGAGTACTCTACCAAGATTTGAGACCTCCAATATGGATCGATCCTCCCAAGAGATAGCGCTGGTGATTTGGCATGTGAAGCTCTCCTCATGCTGCTGCCTGCTACTTTGACATCCTGCATGCTAAAGTGCTCCTCCAAACTCTTCACCTCTCTAAAATCCAAGAGTGTTGAATCCAAAGATAAGATGTCTTTCATCAACTCTAGATCTGGTGGCCTCGCTGGTGGAATGCCCCCATGTAGTGAGACATCAATGTCAAGAGTAGACTGTACATATGGTTGGGCAACCTTACCCTTTCCTTCACAGTGCAAATCAGTCTACCTCTTCCTTGCATTAGACTGCTGAAATAGAGAAGGGTGTGTGTCTCTCATCAAGTGATGTTGCTCTTCCTTCCTACCTCCTCCTTCCATTTGCAATGCTTCACAATCATGTTTCTCACTGATTGTGCTTGGACCTCCATGTATGAGATCCTGGGAACTTCTTATAAGGATACAAGAATCCCTCCTGTTGGAGCATGTGCTCCTCCCTTCTCTGCATGAGGTACTAGATGTACTCTAGATGTGACAGCGTTGTTGCCCTCATCTTCATCAATGTGTATGGGAAAAATTCCAATCATTGGATTCTCTTGTGGAAAAGAGATCCCCATGCCCTCTTGTTCAAGGATGTGAGATAGAGGTCTTGCCTCTAACAATGTATAATGTGAGATGTCAGCTTCTCTCCTGGTTTTCTGAAGGGGAGTGAATTTTATAGTCTCCTCCATCACATGCAAGGTTTTTGTTCTCTCAAGTTTTTCTTGCTCATGTGTCTTAGGAAGTTTCCCATCAAACCTTCCCACCAATGTTTCAATGAATCTTGCATAAGAGGAAGTGTTTTCATTTTTCAAAGAACAAGATTCAAAAATCCACCATGCATGGGCCTTACCTCTGAAATGCAGTGCTACAATTCTGATGGCTTTGTCTTCAGAAATGTGGTGTTGCTGTAAATAGGAGTCTAGCTCCTTCACCCAAGCTCCAACTGAACATGTAGGTGAGCTTTCAAAAGTAGATAGAAGAAATCTATCTACATCCTGCTGCTTGCTTCCTTCCACCTGGACCTTGCAATACTCTTGAAAATTGGTACGATCTCTAAACCTCTCAGTTTGAGATTCATATTCCTGCAACAATTCACTAAGAGTTTTCCTCTTAGGTATTCTCCCTCCTCTCATCCATTTCAAGATAGATCTGGGCACTTGACTACACTATGCATCATGGTGTGTAGCTGCATGCTCACACTCACCATTTGAAAATCTAGATTCAGCTCTAGATACCAACTCCTCTGGAGATCTTATCTCCATTCTTATTTTCTTCAGCTCTCCTTGAAAGCTTTGCATGGATCTTGGAAGAAGCTTTGTAAGCTTGTCTTCCTTTCTGCCTTCACATAATGGAACCTTCTCTTTTCTGTCCATTTCTCCTTGAAGTATAATGGCCTGAGATTCATAGGCTGAGCCAATATTGAAGCTTTTATACCACTATAATATCCCAAAATAGGGAAAATAAGCAGTATTGGGAATATCTGAAAATATTCCAAAAATGGACTGCTCAGTAATGCATTCACTGAAAAACGCATTTCCAGAAATATAAGCCATAAAAATGTAAACCATCAGTTGGATCCATTAGATATATCCATCTAGCATATAAATGAAAGAGGAGAGCATAAACAAAAGAAACTAGGTGAGGTAAACAGACCTCCCACACCTAGTGTAGCCAAAAATGACCAAAACCCCAGAACACTTCTACTCAGAAATTATGCACAAAAGAGATAGTGCAGTCTTATGAGGGTTTCAAACCAGAAATTAGGAGAACAATTATATATACTCAAATATTGATCAATAATTCTTAAGAACTGAGATCTAGTCTCCTTATACAAAATACAAGAGAACCCAGCAAGGGTTTCTTGTCATACACTCAAAATAGAATGGTGATCTTCAGAATAAACTGAATAATCACTACAACATGAGATAAAAGAGTGTATAAGGCTGAATAATAGTATGTCTTATATGGATCCCCTCAATGGTATCCTCCCATGAAAGGTTGAACCCCTCAATCACAAGGAAACACTACAAAGAAACCCCAAGACCTCCTGCTGAAGCTACCTTCAAAATAATGCATTCCCTAACTGGAACAGCACTGGGAATGTTGGGAAATGAGTGGCCTTATGCCAAAGATATGAAATGAGCTCAATATTTCTCCAAACAGATCTCCCAAGTGAAGGAAAGCTTCCTTCAATGAGAAACTAGCTCAGAAAGTGGGATTCCAATCCCCTCCACTGCTGCACCTTGCAACACAGCACAATGACCTGCAGAAACTGCGCTGATGAAGTAAGCTAAAGCTTGGCCTGAAAAAATTATGTGGAAAATGAATGCAAACTCTCCCAAGAGGCTCCTCAAGGAAAGAGGTGGGATTCCCTCTCGGGAACACCCGATGCTAAACAACACAACAACCCTGCTAAACAACAAGAGGAAGAAAAGGTCTAAGAAGACCAAAATAATAATCTAAAACATGAAGAATAATGCTTCCATTCTCTTCCTTAAATAAAATGTGAGTTTTCTTGCCCTTGGCCCCTCCCAATTAGGTCATTTATATCAAGATATTCATCTCCCTCCAAAACTGCGTTATTCCTTCCTTGATCCCTGCTCCTCCACATCTACATTGTTGACTTAGTCAAAGTAGATTGAATCAACCTGATATTATCCATGTTCACACATGGAGGTGTTTTATTAAGCTGCAAGGAGTGTCTCCTTTCACACTTGAAGTGTTTTTATTCCTTCTTAGGAGACTTATGGGATTTTCTACCCATTTATTCACAGGCTAAAGATACTGCTAACTCTAATGTTCCATTTAGCTTTGAAGCTAAAATTTTGGAACATTACCGTCCTACCCTCGAAAATTTTTGCTTGTCCTAAAGAAAATGTATAGGGAGAGAAAAATTTCTCCTCTCCTCCTCTTGTGGCCTCCCATCAATGGCCTCCATCACTACATCAAGATAATCTGCAATAAAACTGCCTTCCAATGTTTCCTCCCAAGTGTGAAAAATGAAATGGCCCACATCAATCAAAGGTGGAAAGTGTGAATGGAAACCTGCTTGTGGTCCTAGGTCTCCTCAAAGTAGGATTAATGACAAACATGGTGAATGAGTGACTCCCTCACCCATGCTATCATCCAAATGAAATGAGCCATCCTAGGTAGCTCATCAAAAGAATCATCAACCCCGGTTTTGTACAATGTGTTGGGGCTGCATGGAGAGATTGGATTCTGCCATCCAAATGGTTTATCTCTCCATTTATGGTAAACATGGGTTTGTCTCTGTCCTTGGGATGAAATAACATGGCCTCCAAGAATGGACCAAGTTCCCCCATCAAACAATTAAGCCATGAAGTGCCTCTTCAAGTTCTTCAAGTGGGTTCTCCCACAAGAAGGGAAAAATAGTGATGTGTCAATCATGGTTTGCACATGGTTCCTCTTGAAATATACAACATGTAAAGCGGGGAGAATCATGCTCCCAATGGGCATCTCTAATACCTCCAGCACTCTCCAAACAATGCTTCTCGCGAATATAAAAATATCAACAATAAATGGAAGCAAAATGAAATAAAAACAAGCTGCCATATGACAACTGGAGAGTGGTTCATAGTTCCACCAATGGAACCAGCGTAGAGCATCCTTTGCCTGCATCAAAAAAAAAATTAAAAAGTTCTTTCCCAATCATTTTTTCGCTGCCACATTCATCCCATAAGATGGAATCATGAATATACAATTTGGTGTCAATGGTGCACACTGTTGGCTTGAGGGGTCCTGACCCAGGTTCGGTGTGCAAGGTTTGCAAACAAACCCCTATACTACTGGCCCTTTCAGCAATGACCTGCTTTCGCAGGTCACAGTCTCACCTGAAGTAGTATGGGTGGGCGCTGGAACCTGGTTTCCGCACCCTGAGAAAGGAAGGGTAAGGCAAGCAGAGCTGCGTTCTGTTCCGTAATTCCCAGATTACCTAGTTTCTTTGTAGGGTTAATTATGTATCTATTTGCATCCACGTGCACTAGATCTATAATTATATGCCTTCTATAACATCAACACAGCATTATATAAATAGAGTGGAATAGATCTAGATCCAATAATTCAATACACAGACCTTCGCAGTGAACAGACAGAAAAATACATAACACAGCAATTATCAGCAATTAATACAAAAGTACTCACATATTCAGATCTATAATAATCCTTTGCATTCATTCATTCATCAACATTTCCTTAAAATTCCCTTCCCAACCTGCGCACACAGCAGCAGGGTCCACACACAGCTAGACTAGGATCTCCGCGCACATAGCTAGCAGGAGTCCGTTCCCCAAAACCCAAAAATATAGCTTAAACAACAGATCGCATCAATAGCTTATCAATTCCTATCCTTTACAATCCAAAATGTATCTTTATTTATAACAATCTAGTCTCAATGTTCCTATGGTCCGCAACCCATGGTTTTCGGACCCCTAGTTTACCCTTTGACCCATTACAATGCGTTCAGGGCTTTGACCCACCCCAAAACACCTGCGCTATACTAAATATAATAAAAAATAACCAAAATGGAACAGTTTCATAGCTTGTTAGGATACCCCATTCCAACAGTCCCCCAACACAATCTTGTGACTCGTCCCGAGTCATTGCACCGGTGCATCATCGATCTGCGTATGCAAAGTATCCAGAGCGCGGACAAGCGGAGGGAGTACCACCTGACTTTGGGATGCAACATCCTATGCAAGAGTGACCATCTTCTGGGAAGGTGGATCATTGGTAGCCGTAGTAACGCTTGCTAGAAACTGATTAAGGCGCTTGGTTGTGCCATCAATGTCATGTTTTAACTGGAGGGCTGAGGTAGTCTGGGGCTTTAGACGTTCAGTTAGGGCATGCTGTTTCTACCAGAGTTTCGCAATCTCATCTTGTAGGTCATTGCTAGTTTTCAATCGTGCCAAGCGCAGGGCAGGCACCAAAGTAGACAACGTAGCATTGATTTCTTCAACGGCCTTTTCGCCCTATCGTAAGTCCTGATTGATTTGTTGGAGGGCTAGATCGCACTGGACCCGAGTCCAAAGCTGTATGGCTGACTCCATTAGAGTGGTACCTTGAGAAATTTTCTTCGTGATTGTCGTCGTTGCTTCTACGATAAGTGTGGTACACTGGGTACAGACTTCTGGGGATATGTCGGGTTGCAGTCTAGATTGTAAGTCTGAAATTTCTAGGCGAGAGGCTTTGAAAGCAGCAACCAATTTTTCCGCTTTACGTCTAGATGTGTCCTCATTTGTGATTTCCTTGGTAACTTCCGTGCAAAGCTAGTGGATCACAGTCTCAAGCTCCACCTGTTGGGACTGGGCCTGGACTACTTCCTTAGTTTTCTAGACAATGGTGCGCTGGGCGGCCTAAAGTTTTTGGGTGGTGGATTGAGCGCGGTCACTAATTTCCTGGGAGACAGTGTGAAAGAGATAATCCAAGGCTACTTCAGGAAACCGAGTGAAGTGCAGATGAATTCCTATGCCCTCTGGGGGCTACGTTCCGACTAAGGCATTGGTAGGGATACACCAGAATCGACCGGCCTCTCGGAATTGTGCCAAGCTGCTATCAACTAGTAGAGGTGGTGCCTAGCCTTCACAAGATGGAGGTGGATGCACTTTGATCTGGAGAGCGCGGAGGTCTTCCTAAAGAGAGGCGACCCCAGCCTGCCACTGAGCCGTGATAAGTGCCCACTTATCCTCTGTAGCCAGGGTGACCGCATCCGCAATCTGCTCCAAGTCTCCACCCATTAATGTGACCGTCGCGTCATAGTGCTCACAATGAGCTTGTTGTTTCTTCCTTTTGAGGGGCCCCGATGACGATGGCCCCATCCTCTTAGTACTGGGAGGAGGAGGGGTGGTAGTATCTCTTGGGTTCGGAGCTATGTCTGACTGATGTGGTGGTTTATCTTTGGACTCGGCTGTAACTAATGTTAGAATGCTGGAGAGACCTTTTTTCCATTCGAGGGGCCATAGTGCGAATAGTAGATCAATTTCCTCATCTGGTACCATATAAGGTAGTTCCGTCCATGCCTGATTAGCAAGACTACGAATCTAAACTTCATAGTGATTTGAAATGCAGCAATCTGCTTGTATTTGTCATATATGGTAGGGGATAATCGAGGTCAGGAGTTTATGGCAGTAGCGACACTTCTCTGGAAGAGGACCCAAAAGACCTTGTTATCCTCAATGCGCTGCTTATCCTTAGAGTCCCATAAGTGAGCATACCGAGCACCTTCGCACATCCTAGCAGGGAGCTTAGGAATGACCAACTCCTCTGGTTTGTCCCAGGCGACTAGTGCTATGAGGAATAATAGCCACGAATTGAAGAAAGATGTCCAATGCTCTTGAGACTCGCGGACATTAGCGAGAAATTCCTCGCACAAGTATTGAGCCCAATTAAAAAAAACACCCTTCGTACACTGCCTGGCTAGCTGGATTACATAGGTGGGGACAGTCACAGCCTGGCACCTCCACATGAGTTTTCAGGCTAACAGTCGAGTGCCCATCTATGTAGTAGGGTTGTTGATGGTTTGGATCACAAAACCTCGTTGATTTCGCTGGACAACATAGGTCTCTTGGACGTACAGAGCGGTAGCAGCTTCGTACTTCTTTCTGACTTTCGCGAGCGGGTGTGGCCCCTGTATCGGAAGGCTTGTAATTTTTTGGATCAACTCAGCATCAATAGGGACCTTGTCACAAATCCATAAGCTGCCATTATGAATGAGGGCAAGTAACTGGTGTGCCAACCGATCCGTGACATTGTAGCGGCCAAAGTAGGGCATATGGAGTAGATTCAGGAGTCCGGATCCCGCCAAGCCATATACCTAGTGTTGAGGGACCACCGTGATTCCATCATCCTCATGGATGGTATCAAAGTATAATGTAGAGACTAATTCCAGGAAGGCGTCCTGGTCTGCCAGATTATGATCATCAAACTTGACCTCATGGAGGCGTCCGCAGGGATCACCGATCACGGGGACCTTGCCTGGGGTCAGCGAAGTCTACAGGTAGGTGATCAGGCCATCCAAGTTTTTCGGTATCTGTGTAGAGGGTCTCTGTGGTTGAACAAAGCGGGGTAACCAATTAATCGGGTTAGCCGGCAAAGCCCCCTCTTGGTCATCCTGTGCTGAGGGCGAAGGCCTGGGATGTCTTGGAGAACTTCAGGGCCTCTTTTCCGCCAGTGGGTTAGCCCTCGAACTTTGAGCTTTTTCCTTGCCTTTCCTTGTGTTCCATGGGGGGGGGGGGACTTCTTCCAACTCAAGCTCATCTTCCAGAACTTCCTCAACCTCAGGTTCAACTGGGGCAGAGGTTTCGGCAGTAGTAGTTGGCATCCTTGCGCGAAAAATGAATCCTGGTTTTGGGTGATTATTTCCTGATGGAGAGGGTTGCTTAGTCATGAGAGGAATGCAGTAATTGTAACAAAGTTCGCTGCTGGGTTGTTTCCCCGAGACGCTTAAAGTATGCTACTTTTCTTTATGAGGCCACCCCCCTTTTAAGTAATGGTCGTTGGATGATAGGGAGGAATATTTGATGCAACGCGAGTTTCCCCAAGAACGGTAAAATCCCCCCGTAGCTTGACCTGCCAGCGGCTTAGGAACCTCTCCTTTCAACGATAACTTCTGCTTTTTACCAGAGGGTATACTTTCAACAGCTAGTTTTCATGTCCCCAGTAATTTGGGCATACCTGTTACGCTAAGGTTACCGCTCTGTGACAACTTCCCACCTCCCCCCAACAGAGGCTTGCTTCCTAAGGAGCTCTTGGTCCAACACCATAAGACATTTAGTACTTGTTCTACTAAGGCTTTAAGGGGGGCTGATGCCAGGACCAACTGTCTTGTTAGTCATCAGTATTTTTTGCATGTTTTGATGACTAGATTCCTTGGCTGAGTTTTCTATAAGCTAATCTCAATCTGTAAATTTGTCATCTAGAAAACACCTAAAAATTTTTTTTTTCTTCCTACCCCTCTCCTTTAGCCTATGATGAGAAAATTCTTCAGTTTTATAATCCTATCTCATTTTAGTAAAGTCTCCCTGTCTATAGCTATCATAGGTTTTGTTTCCCTGCCATAAAAGTTCCCTTGTTTTCATGCATCTCATTTCCCATCATTTGACAAAGTGTCTGCTCCTCTCTCACTGATCATTGGATCATATGATAACTTGATCATGCCTAAGAAGCCATTCAAAATCTATCACAATGTCTGTAGGTCTAGGTAGTGGTGTTTTAGGGAAAATTCCTTGACAAATTTTTCTTAAGCCAAAAACCCTATTTTCATCTTCATGTCAGCCATCATTTTCTTCCCATCCCGCAAACAACACACTGGTTTATCCTTAGGTCATACACCACTAAATGCTTATTTGGTTTCATTTTAGCAAGACTCAGAGTTATTCATTCCAGGAAAAGAGTAGAATTCTAAAAGTTTCATGAGTGAGAGAAAGTTGTCAGATCAGTCCTAATTTTATGGCACACTACAAAGCTCTTCGGAAATCAAATATCATCCGTCAAATGCATCTCTGTAGGGGTGTATTGGGTGATGATGATATGCTAAATGATAGAAAAAGAAGAAACTCAACAAGGTTATCATGCTATGACATTTTTCCATCATCAAGTTGATGAAATACAGTAAGTAAAGGAAAGCAAACATACATGTTTCAAATCCAAAAGGTGCCTAAAAGACAAAGATCCTTCATCAAGACAAATGGACAACAAAAGATAGGTGATGCCTATCATCAGTGCTCCATGACTAATTCCAAAGGTATTGCTACATAAGTTCTCAAAAAGGTGACCTAGCCCTGCAAATCACTCTGTTTCAAGAAAGAAGATGGTCTTTGACAAAATGAGATCTAAAGCAAATTAGACATCATAATGAAGGTATCAGAAGGAAAATTACTTCTTATATCTTACCATGAACCTAGACTTTGAAAATCAATCAAAGACAAATTCAATGCACCTTATGAAAGCACAGTAAGGAGTAAGGAGTCATTTCAGAAATACACAAAGTGAACACTTACTATTTGTAAATCACATTGCTTTTTTCTAGTTTTCATAGTGATATGGTGCAAAAGAGACATATATTGCAGATAAGTTTTCATGAAAAAAGAAGTCAGTCTATTTAAATGATGTCATCAATGATAAATGGCAAAGGTTCCCAATTGTTTTCCAGTTGTATTTTTCAACAAACAAACAGAAGGCATAGTCTTGAGATCAATGAAGTTTCTATGTTTGATAGGACCTTCTTCACAACAAAGCAAAGGGTCAAAACATAGTTTGAAGGCCTCCTTCATAACAAGTAGAGTGGCCTGACAATGATTTTTTAGTGACCTAGGTGAATACATTTGCATAACCTCCTTCATAAAAAGCAGAGGGTTGAAAAATAATCACGGAAAATACTGAGCTGAAAAAATCTTGTTGTGAAGACACCATGCAAAAAAGAGAAATCGGTTAGTAAAAAGGGGCAACTCCTCAACAAAAAGACAAAACCATTTGTTTTTACAATTACAAAAACAAAAGAAGGATTTTTTCAAATTGGTAAAGGGAGGGAAAAAAGGTGTTATTTCAAACAATCCTAAATGATAAAGAGCTCGGTCATAATGTTTTATATGTCATTAAGCAAACATTCCAAGGGAGAAAGATGAGTTATAACGCCATTTGCAGCAAGTTTTTAAAGACGCGACGTGCCTGAAAATATATGCGACATGGTTGTAGGTTTGTTCTGAAGGATTTTCTATTATACGCGACGCACCTGTCATTGCACGCGGCGCGCCTGTGCAAGCGCCCGACGCCCAGGTTTTGTAACCTTCATCCTTGCACATCTGCCATTGATTTTTCTCCTTACATCTATACCTCCTTGCCCAGGCCACTGTTGCCTCTGCACGGCCCATTGCTGCCTCTTCATCCCATGGCCCATCTCATGCACCTTCCTCGCCCTCCACTCACTATGTTTCCCATTCTTCTAGTCAATATGCTCCTCAAAAGAAAACATCTCTTATAATTAAGAGTGAAAAAGAAGAATCTATTGAAAGCAGACATGAAGGTGATGAGGAACAAAGTGGCACCTAGCAGAACAATGAACATAAGCATAATGGTAGCATGTAGCAAATTAAAAAGTGCACTCATGAAGAAAACATTCATGATGAAGGCAGTCATGGTGATGAAAAACAAGCACAAAATAGTGAGCCAAATGATGATAGCCCTAAAGAAGACAGTGAAAACAGTGAGTATAAAAAGAGCCCTCAAAAACATGTGCTAGCTGCCTCTCATAAGCAAGGGGCCATGAATCTTTCTCCAAAAGTGGTAAAGCCTAAAACCACTAAATCTGCAAAGAAGAAAACCATTCAAGCTGTGACTAGTAATGTCACTAGAGCACTCAGGAGTAGAGGTGAATTGCCCAAGCCAAGCTCAAAACTGCCCAAAGGAGGTGCCCAGTGGAAAAAGGAGGAAAATAAATATCTAGGCTTGGAATCTTAGCTCAAGCTTCCTTGCATACTTCTAGAAATCCATAAGGGGTTTGCTCACCAAAATTGAGCAATTTTTGACATGATCTTGTTTTTTGTGATTTTTAGGCCTAATTGCACATTTTTCTAAGCGTTGCCATTTTTGATTGGAGCATACTCAGCTCATGAAAGTTATATTTTTGGATGTATTAAATTTGAGGGAATCTACTCAGAAATTTTTAGATCAAAAGAAGATGTTTTGATCCCTGAAAAGGGAAAAAAACGGTCAATTATTACCTTTCTACCTCAAATATCAGCAGGTGTTATGCTCCTGGGTTTTTTTACTCTGAAATTTTTTTGATAGACTTCCAGGGATCATTTTGAGATAACTCAAGTAGTTCCAGAAATTATAAATTTAGGGCTTTCCAACGAGCCATCACAAGCCTCATTTTGACATCGGGAAGTCCCTCAAAAGTCCTCTGTAAAATAGGATTTCTTCTGCTGCTACGCTCCTATAGCATTTTGGCTAAAAAAGACAATTTTCTGAAGGTGGCTATCCAAATGTGCGCTAATCTATTTTTAGCTCTTGTCAGTAGTAAAAAGGCTTTTTAATTGTCATTTTTAGCATTTTAATATAATTTTTAGAGATATTTTGTGCCTTGGGCTTTGCAAAGCCTCAAGGACAAAATAAGATATTTGTTCTAAGCCTATGAGCTTCTAGTTGGTTTTGTGAAGCTTATCCTCCTATTCCTCCTATTTAACTCATGGAGAGTCCTTGTAATATTGTTGGAGAGTTGATTAGCAAGTTGGATTTTTGGAGAGCTTAAGAACTTGACAGAGCTTAGAGCAATATATGTTATGAGTTTTGATGATCAGACTTGTTTTATGAAGTGGATAGCTTAGCTTGCTTGCCTAGATGATGGAGAGGATCTATGTGTAGGATTCCATGGCTTGGTAAATGGTATTGTGCCTTTTTTAGTTATGTTTTCTTAGTTTTTCACATATGTATCCATGCTTCTTGCTTGCTGTAGGTCAGTAAAGAATAAGTTTGAGGTATGCCCATGGAGGCACATCAAATTTCCTAATTCATTGCAGCTTCTATGTTTTCATCTTTCTTGGTTATGTTAAAGGATTCTTAACTGCCCTTTGGTCCATTAAGAACTTGTCTTTTATTACCTTAATGATTACTATGACACGCTATCTTGTTTGATTCATGGTATGCCCTGCTTACTCATAGTTGTTTAAACCTCATTAATGAAATCTCCTTTGAAGTATTGATAGGTCTTGTTTTGATCTTGCCCTCTGCCTACACTTGCAAACTTATTTAAAAGTTCTCATCAGTTTGAATGTGTTGTTCAGGAGTTTCCTTTCCACATTTTGAGTTGTTGGTTTGTCTTACATGTGTTCTCAACCACTGAAGGTGATTTTCCCAAAGTTAGAGGGTCTTATACTTCTATGCATCACCTGATTCTCAATTTTCTGCATCTATCAGTTTGAGTTTCATTCATAGTGATTAATGGTTAGCCATACCACATGAATTCTTTTCTTTAAAACTATTTATGCTTAAAACCTCTTTGTCTTGCACATCTTGATGTTCATTTCACTTCATAAACCACCTGAAATATCTGTTCACTATACTAAATCGGCTCTGCAGTACACCCTACCCATTGTCTTGACATCCTTGGCTTGCTTTTGACCCCATAGCCCGGTTGATCTCATTTTCTTGTTCTATTTTGATCCACTTGATAAGTTTTACCTCAAAACAACTGAAAAAAAAACAAATAACCACACTTAACAACTAGCCTAAAATCTAAACAAACTAAGCGAACAAGCTCACATCCTTCGCTTCATTAGAGAGAGCCCTCTCTGAATCCAGGAAGGCTAGGTCCTAGGGCTCCAAAGATTGGTTTGATGTTACTCCATCATTTGGTCTGCAAATCTACCAAATCACAGGACCCTAACATGTCTGACCCCTAGTTGCATCATCATTGTAGAGACGGTCTGGCATATGGGACCACTATCTGCGGAAGCTGCATGTGCCATAGGGAACTCGCTTCTTGCTCGTGGGTCAATCAGACCTTTTCTTAGGATGGGTATGCCATAGATGCTAAGGCCTAGCCCTTCTTTAGTCCTTCCCTTAGGGACCTTAAACAGGGGGTCCTTTGTGATACGAAGACACTGCAATGTGGAGACTTCCCCTAACCGGGTCTGTCAAGCTTCTAGCTCCTTACTGGGATCCTCAATATCTTCCTCATGGCATAATACAGTGTCCTGGCGCAAGCTGTCCTTATCTCAAGTTGTCAACTTATAGATATAGTCCACCCCCCTTTGGTATAGGCTCTGTATAACCTTTGACTTGTGTCTCCTTGTTTTCCAATATCATTCTTTCAAGTAAAATCTGCATAGTTTGTATCACCTGAGGGTTGCGTAGCAGCCTCATGCATGCTTGTAAGAAAGGTTTAATATCCTCGGTTGGTTCCACATCTCCTCAGTGTGTAGGTGGAAAACTTTTAACCTCAAAGAAGTCCTTTCATGCCTCTATAAAAATTTCCCTTACTTTGCTTAAGTCTAGTCCTTCTTGGTTGCTAACTACCTTGTGGATTAGTGTGTCAGCTTCATCCTTCTCCTTAGCTCCCCCAGTCGCTAATCCACTGTGCATTACTACATTTACTTTTTCCTCCTGACCCTATGGTTCATTTTAGACCCTTCGCCTCTTCTGCACAAATAAGAACTACTTTCCCTGTACTTTTTCTTTTAGGGCTAGGCAATCTTCCAGTGTATGTCCCCACTATCTACAATACCTGTAGGACTGTTGCAAGCAGTCCTTCACAAAATTCCCTGTGCTCCCACAGTTATAGCAGATCAATTTTCCTCAACCCCAGCTTGAACTTCTGCTTTGGCTCCCATCCCTTCTCTCATGGGGGGAGTCAATCCTACCCGAGGGGGTTCTTGGTGAGGTAGGGTCTCCCTTCCCATTCACTTCTTCATCATAGATTCGACAATCCTGCTTCTCATGGCCAACTGATCAACAACATCGATACCAGCGTCGCTCTGATGCGGAAACGGGGGTGCCTGGACAAGGCCATTGGTTGATATTACACACCCTGGCTGTGCAGATTTATTCATGCCAGAGTAGAGGCCCCTTTGAGCCCCATTGTCCCGAGCTATATGCTCCTGGTCCTGAGAAGCCTGCTGTGTGACCTTGTTCCACAACAACCCCTCTCCTTTTCTCTTGCTGTAGATTCTGGATTTCCTGGTACATAGCCTCAACCTGTACCTGGATCTGTTGTACATCTAACATAGCATCCTCTAGAGGTGTAGCTTCCAATCTCATAGCAGCCTCCAAGGCCTTGTCTTGTGAGTTAAAATTCTGGTGACTCATGGGTATGCGCAGGTGAGGGAGCAGCATGGCGATAAACCATTCTGTAAGCTGTTTGTCATCATACCGAAATCCTCCTTATCTAATAGCTTTTTTCAGACGTTGATCCGCTTCCCATACAGACTCAGCTACCCCTTGCTTAAAGTCTTTTACTTCCGCTACTAGCTGGGAATAAGATTTTGGCTTTCCAAATTGTTTGTCTAGGGCACCTTTGATATGTCGAATGGATGCGTTCCCATTTTGGGCAATGTATCACATATACCAATCCGGGGCTCTGTCTTTGAATGCTAAAGATAGCTACGCCCTCTTTATTGTGTCACTAGCCACATTCTACACAGTCCAGACAGAGTTTGTCACGAACCAAACTGGTCCAGATCCTCATCCGTAGTTCCAGGAGCATCATCATGGTTCCTCAGGTGTTCTTATCCAATTTGTCAGTACCCAACCCCTTTATCAACTCCTTTCAGTCCTAAAAATGGAACCATTGGTTGGCTTGAGGGGTCTTGAACCAGGCTCGGTGTGCAAGGTTTGCCAACAAACCCCTATATTACTGGCCCTTTCGGCAATGACCTGCTTTCGCAGGTCACAGTCTCACCCGAAGTAGTATGTGTGGGTGCTGGAACCAAGTTTCCACACCCTGAGAAAGGAAGGGTAAGGCAAGTAGAGCTGCGTTCTGTTCCGTAATTCCCAAATTACCTAGTTCCTTTGCAGGGTTGATTATGTATCTATTTTCATCCACGTGCACTAGATCTATAATTATATGCTTTCTATAACATCAACACAACATTATATAAATAGAGTGGAATAGATCTAGATCCAATCATTCAATACACATACCTTCACAGTGAACATACAGAAAATACATAACACAACAATTATTAGCAATTCATACAACAGTACTCACAGATTCAGATCTATAATAATCCTTTTCATTCATTCATTCATCAACCTTTCCTTACAATTCCCTTCCCAACCTGTGCACACAGCAGCAGGGTCTGCAGACAGCTGGAATAGGATCTCTGCGCACACAACCAATAGGAGTCTGTTCCCCAAAACCCAAACAGATAGCTTAAACAATAGATCGCATCAATAGCTTATCAATTCCTATCCTTTACAATCCAAAATGTATCTCTATTTAAAACAATCTAGCCTCAATGTTCCTATGGTCCGCAACCCATGGTTTTCGAACCCCTAGTTTACCCTTTGACCCATTACAAGGCGTTCGGGGCTTTAACCCGCCCCAAAACCCCTGCGTTATAATAAATATAATAAAAAATAACCAAAATGGACCATTTTCACAACTTGTTAGGAGACCCCGTTCCAACACACACCAAGAATTATGTGGCTTCCCCCACAAACCACTAACATGATAGCCAACCTCAATGCTGCAATTAGCCTCAAGTACATTATAATATAAAGTATAAGAAGGGACTATACTCCTTAATACAACATGCTTCTCATATAAAGTAAATAAAGGCAAATCATAATGCAAATGTATACCTCCTCTTTCATGTGCTTTGGTCCTTGAGCTGAAATGGCTTAACTGAAAATTCTCCCTCACTCCCAATGAGTAGGAAGGTGTCTATGACATCCTCTCTATCACCATCCGGGCTATGCATCTCTGCATATGCTAGAATATATCATACTAGATGCCCTCCCAAAGAAACTCCTCTGCCAAGGAAAGATATGCATCAAAGTGCTTGGAAAAGAATTCCTCATCTGCTGCATGTAGCGGCTCCTCCTTGAGCTTAGAAGCTCTATTCAAGAAGACTCTGCCATGAGAATATATGACCATATCCTCCACCATGTATCTATCATCTCCATCAAGGTCATCCAGAATCATGCAAGCACCTATATCCTTGGAGTACTCTACCAAGAGTTGAGACCTCCAATATGGATCAATCCTCCCAAGAGACAGCGCTGGTGATCTGGCATGTGAAGCTCTCCTCATGCTGCTGCCTACTACTTTGACATCCCCCATGCCAAATTTCTCCTCCAAACTCTTCACCTCTATAAAATCCAAGAGTGGTGAATCTAAAGATAAGATGTCTTTCATCAACCCTAGATCTGGTGGCCTCCCCGATGGAATGCCCCAATGTAGTGAGACATCAATGTCAAGAGTAGACTGTACATATGGTCGGGCAACCTTGCCCTTGCCCTTACAGCACAAATCAGTCTGCCTCTTCCTTGCATTAGCTTGCTAAAATAGAGAAGGGTGTGTGCCTCTCATCAAGTGATGTTGCTCTTCCTTCCTACCTCCTCTTTCCATCTACAATGCTTCACAATCATGTTGCTCACTGATTGTGCTTGGACCTCCATGTATGAGATCCTGGGGAAATTCTTGCAAGATTACAAGAATCCCTCCTATTGGAGCATGTGCTCCTCCCTCCTCTACATGGGGTACTAGATGTGCTCTAGATGTGACAGCGTTGTTGCCCTCATCTTCATCAATGTGTATGGGAAACCTTCCAATCATTGGATTCTCTTGTGGAAAAGAGATCCCCATGCCCTCTTGTTTAGGGATGTGAGATAGAGGTCTTGCCTCTAACAATGTATAATGAAAGATGTCAGCTTCTCTCCTGGTTTTCTAAAGGGGAGTGAATTTTATAGTCTCCTCCATCACATGCAAGGTTTTTTTTCTCTCAAGTTTTTCTTGCTCATGTGTCTTAGGAAGTTTCCCATCAAACATTCCCACCAATGTTTCAATGAATATTGCATAAGAGGAAGTGTTTGCATTTTTAAAAGAACAAGATTCAAAAATCCACCATGCATGGGCCTTACCTCTGAAATGAAGTGCTACAATTTTGATGGCTTCATCTTCAGAAATGTGGTGTTACTGTAAATATGAGTCTAGCTCCTTCACCAAAGCTCCAACTGAACATGTAGGTGGGCCTTCAAAAGTAGATAGAAGAAATCTATCTACATCCTGCTGCTTGCTTCCTTCCACCTGGATCTTGCAATACTCTTGAAAATTTTTATGAGCTCTAAACCTCTCAGTTTGAGATTCATACTCCTACAACAATTCACTAAGAGTTTTCCTCTTAGGTATTCTCCCTCCTCTCATCCATCTCAAGATAGATCTGGGCACTTAACTGCACTGTGCATCATGGTGTGTAACTACATGCTCACACTCACCATGTGAAAATCTAGATTTAGCTCTAGATCCCATCTCCATTCTTATTTTCTTCAGCTCTCCTTGAAAGCTTTGCATAGATCTTGGAAGAAGCTTTGTAAGTCTGTCTTCCTTTCTCCCTTCACATAATGGAGCATTCTATTTTATGTCCATTTATCCATGAATAATAATGGCCTAAGATCCATAGGTTGAGCCAATATTGAAGCTATGATACCACTGTAATATCCCAAAATAGGGAAAATAAGCAGTATTGGGAATATCTTAAAATATTCCAAAAATGGACTACTTAGCAATGCATTCACTGAAAAACGCATTTCCAGAAATATAAGCCATAAAAATGTAAACCATCACTTGGATCCGTTAGATATATCCATCTAGCACCTAAATCCAAGAGGAGAGCATAAACAAAAGAAGCTAGGTGAGGTAAACAGACCTCCCACACCTAGTGTAGTTGAAAATGACCAAAACCCCAGAACACTGCTACTCAGAAATTATGCGAAAAAGAGACAACATAGTATTATGATGGTTTCAACTTAGAAATTAGGATAACAAGTAGATATACCCATATATTAATCAATAATTCTTAAGAACTGAGATCTAGTCTCATACAAAATACAAGAGAACCCGGCAAGGGTTTCTTGTCATACACTCAAAATAGAATGGTGATCTTCATAAATAAACTGAATAATCACTGAAACATGAGATAAAAGAGTATATAAGGTTGAATAATAGTATATCTGATGTGGATCCCCTCAATGGTCTCCTCCCATGAAAGGCTGAACCCCTCAATCACAAGGAAACACTACAAAGAAACCCCAAGACCTCCTGCTGAAGCTGCCTTCAAAATAATGCATTCCCTAGCTAGAACAGCACTGGGAATGTTGGGAAATGAGTGGCCTGATTCCATAGATCTGAAATTAGCTCAAGATATCTCCAAAAATATCTCCCAAGTGAAGGAAACCTTCCTTCAATGAGAAACTAGCTCAAAAAGTGGGATTCCAATCCCCTCCATTGTTGCACCCTACAACACAGCACAATGACTTGTAGAAACTGTGCTGATGAAGTAAGCTAAAGCTTGGCCTGAAAATATGATTTGGAAAATTAATGAAAACTCTCCCAAGAGGCTCCTCAAGGAAAGAGGTGGGATTCCTGCTCGGGAACACCCGGTGCTAAATAGCACAGCAACCTTGCTAATCATCAAGAGGAAGAAAAAGTCTAAGCAGACCAAAATAATAATCTAAAACATGAAGAATAATGATGCCATCCTCTTCCTTAAACAAAATGTGAGTTTTCTTGCCCTTGGCCCCATCCAATTAGGTCATTTCTATCAAGAAATTCATCTCCCTCCAAAACTGCGTTATTCCTTCCTTGATCCTTGCTCCTCCACATCTGCGTTGTTGACTTAGTCAAAGTAGACCGAATCAACCTAATATTATCCTTGTTCACACATGGAGGTGTTTTATTAAGCTGAAAGGAGTGTCTTCTTTCACACTTGAAGTGTTTTTATTCCTTCTTAGGATACTTATGGGCTTTTCTACTCATTTATTCACCGGCTAAAGATACTGCCAACTCTAATGTTCCATTTAGATTTGAAGCTAAAATTTGGGAACGTTACATCCAACTCTATCATAACTTTTCCACTTCAGTTCTAACTGAGTCCTCCATGCATGAACCACTATTCAACCCTAGGAATTGTATAATTCCTTCAGCCCATTGATTTGCCAAATCTTCTTACTGAAATAAAGTGCTCCAAAATAATAAGTTGATATTTATTGTTGGATTATTATTAAGGGCTAACAATAATCGACACATCTATTTTTAGATCAACGATCTATAAATAGACTTCACCCAATCTTCTAAAAATATAATTTCATCTATTTTTACAACTTGACCATCCATCCACAAATAGCATCCTACAACTTCTAGGATATGATCACCATGTCTAAAAATAGACATACACCTAAAAATAGCCCGTGGGCCCACTTAGTGAAGGTGAATGATTTTCACTAAGCTTCATCATCTTGTTGAATCTCAGCAATCGCTCTCAACAAGATAGGGATTATCCTTCACCCCGATCCTGCCTCTATGGTATTCAAATTTTCTCCTGGTGAGCACCTTCGTCAGAATATCTGCATCCTAATATTCCGTCGGAATGTACTAAAGCAACATGATCTTCCGCTACACACAATCTCTGATATGATGATACCGGATATCAATATGTTTAGATATATCATGAAACACAAGATTAATCGAGATTTTAATGAAACTCTAATTATCACAATGTATCACTATAGGATCTAAATGAGAACCGAAAAATCCTACAAGGATCTTCCTCATCCAGATAGCCTCACCTGCAGCTTGACTTGCTGCCATGTATTCTGCTTTCGCTGAACTGAGTGCCATGTATCTTTGTTTCCTGTTGTACCAAGAAACTGTTGTAGATCCGATACTGAAAATCCCTCCAGATGTGCTCTTTTTGTCCGTTGGGCCACCTGCCCAATCTGCATCCATGAAGCCATGCAACTTCACCTCATCCGTCTGTCTGTACTATAAACCATACTCAGATGTGCCCCTGAGATATCTTAGGACATGCTTGCCCGCCTTCCAAAAGAGCTTGGTAGGCTTAACCATCGCTCGCGAAAGTTGGTTCACCACATAGCATATGTCTGGTCTTGTATTAACTAAATGCATGAGTGAACCCACCAACTGTCGATAAATAGTGGCATCCACTACTTTTGCCGATGTAGCATCCTCTTTCCTCCAATTTCCTAGAAGAGGAGTGTCGATAGGCTTGAAGCCTTGCATGTGAAACTTCTCCAATATCTCCCGGGCATACTTTCCTTGAGACACAAATAGTTCACCTTCCTACTGCCATATTTCCTATCCAAGGAAATAATGAAGGAGGCCCAAGTCCTTCATCTCAAACTCCTTTGCAAGATCTACCTTGCATGAGTGTATCAACTACTCATCACCCGTTAGTATCAAATCATCAACATAAAGCACAATGATTAAAAGCTTACCCTCCACCACAATTTGGTATATGTTTTCATCCACCTCACTCTTGGTGAAGCTAAGTCCAGTGAAATAGCTATCGATCTAAGTGTACAAATCATGGGGTGCTTGTTTTAGCCCATACAATGCTTTTTTGAGCCTGCACACATGTGACTCATTGCTGAAGATCTCAAATCCTTTAGGCTGCTCAATGTACACCTCCTCCTCAATGATACCATTAAGGAACACAGTCTTCACATCCATCTGATGAGTGTGCCAACCCATCTACACTAAGAGAGCAAGGATGGTCTCTATGGAAGAATATCGTGCGACAGGTGCAAAGGTTTCTTTGTAGTCAATCCCCATGATCTGTGAGAAGCCTCGGGCAACAAATCTTGCCTTATACTTCTCAACACTCCCATTAGCAGCTTTCTTTATCTTGTAGATCCATCTCAAACCTACCACTGACTTGCCCACCGACCTTGGAACAATCTCCCAAGCACTGTTTCTGACAATGGAGTCATAATCCTCCACCATGGCATCTACCCATGTGGGCTCCTACGCTACTTCTTCAAAATAATATGGCTCTGTCATGACACACTTGCTCATAAGAGCCATGTATCTAGTAAATCATTCAGGTGACTGTCTCTATCTGTGGTGTGATGTAGGGATTCCTACATTCTGTGCCACATCAAGCTTCAGTGTCTCAACTTCCATGGTACGCTTTCTGCATGTTCTGATGTTTGGTTCTACATGAGTGGACTCCTCCACTCCATGAATCTCCTCCTGTGGTTGATCCACATCTAGAGGCTCATCTTTGGGAACAAGTAGTTCCTCTTCTGCATGCAAGTCTAGCTCCCTCTCAAGCGACAACTTCATGGCTTTCACCTCATTGAATTTTATATCCCGTCGCACCACAATCATTTGACTATTTGGAAAATAAACACGATAATTATGGGGTGTTTCTATGTACCCCATAAATATCCAAATTTCTGCAGTCGGCTCCAACTTATTCCTGGAATCATTCCTCACATGAATGTAAACAAATGAGCCAAAAATCTTCAAATGAGAAATATCAGGCTTCTTACCAATAAAATCTTCTTCAAGTGTACTGATGCCAAGTACTCTATGAGGACAATCATTTTGCACATAAACCGTAGTGTTGCATGCTTCTGCCCACAAGTGCATCGGTAGGCCCTAGTCATGCAGCATTCCTTGTGCAGCACTGATGGCAGTGTGGGTGCAGACATTAAGGAGAGTTGTTCAAACTTGGTTACAATGTTTTCTAACTCAGGAGGAAATTTTTCCTGATCTCCTATTCCACTCTCCATCATCAAATTTTATTAATTATGTTGATAAAACTAATAAAATTGCATTCTGAAGCAAATTGTCCCTTTTTTCTTCGAAAACATTATAATTCACTTTTATAATATGGGGAAGCAAAATCCATTTTTATCCTTTCATAACAATGAAAACCCTTTATAATGCACTTTAACCCAATGTTTGAAGACCTCTCGGAAATGATTTATTTGAATTTTAAAACAGTGTTTAAAACCCTCTTAGCAATGTATTTCTGACTTCAATTTCTTAATAAAACTCCATGGTTATAACATTAAAACTTTCGGAAATAATATTAAAACCCTTTCGGCATCATATATCTGGGCTTCAACACTTTAATGAAATTCTATTGCAATATTCATTGGGTCCATACCTTTTTATCAAACTCCTTGCGACTTCCAATGCGACTACCATTGGATCTTCCACACATAAGATCGAACGGCTATCGCGTGAAAATAGACCCCGTGACTTATCCAACCAAAGTCACGCAAAATTGACTGTTTTGTTGTTGTGACATGTCGTAATATTATTTGATCGTGTTCAAAAAATAAAAACCACTCACCATCCAAAAGCGATGCGACAACAGTGTAAGTGGTTTCTCCCAAAACCACTAACCTACAACTTTCAATTCCAATTGCGTTTAAAGTTGGATTTTCACCGGATTTCAGAGTTAACTTCAACTTATTTTGGAACCTTTCCTCTCTAATTTGTAACTTAATAATATAGACCTATATCACTGCCCTATATTAAGACAAAGAAGCTAAATTCCTTCGGTTTCTCTAATATTTTACACAGAGACTAAACTACATTCAAATTCTCCTTCACACAGAAGATAATTATGCTCAATTTCTACACAGAAATTCCATCAATTCAATGAATTCAAAGAGATGAAATCTTCGGGGATTGCCAAGTATAACACAGATAAATAAACCCTACAGTTTTATTAAATTAGAGGACAAAAACCTCACAATCAAGTCTTCTACGGCCAATTCCTGAATTTCTCCTCTTCAGAGGTTACAATTTATATGTTCTTACATAAAAATCGACCTCTTCTTGAGGATCGAATTCTTCTATTTTAGAAAAAATCCTAATTACATAATATCCTCCTTAAATCTATCAACTAAAGCTAAATACACTGAAACAAATCTAAAACTGTTCAATCCTCCTAAATACTAGTTCAACCCTATCTATTACAACTGTAAAATGATAGCTAAAGGTACCAACACCTTTGCTTGTAACTTTTTTTTGGATTTTTGGAATAATTAATGAATCCTTTTGTCTCTAAGCCTCATGCCCTTGCATCAGAATCCCGAGGACAAAAATCTTCATGGGCTCCTATCCATGAGCTCCTCCACAAAACTGCCCAATTTTTGTAGCATGGTTTTTGTCATCTAGGTAGCATCTTCAATTGGCTGATCCTTCCACTTGATAAAGTATTGAAAATACTCCTGTCCCCTGGTCTTCTTAAACACTTTCTTGTCTAAGATCCTCTTTGGCTGTAAGTTCTTTGCTGTAGGTAACTGTTTTAACCAGTCAATTTGTTCTCTGTCTTCTGGTTTGTCATCTGTGCCACCATCTTCAGATCTGTACAAATCAGCAACATTGAATATTGGATATATTCCAATGTTATATGGTAATTCAATTTCATAAGCATTTACATAAAATTTTCTCAATATCCTGCATGGTCCTATCTTTTTGAATTTTAACTTGTTATACTGCTTCTTTGGAAATCTTTCTTTTCTTAAGTGTGCTAAAACCAAATCACCAACTTCAAAGTTAACTTCCATTTTGCTCAAATATTCTCTGTTCTTGTACTTGATGCTGCTATCTTGTAGCTATTGTTTTACTTGTTCATGTATTGCTTATATTTATGAAGCAAACTCCTCTCCTTCAGCACTTCTCATTTCTTCTTTTCCCAAGTTCCTCAATTTAGATACTCCTCTTGGGTGCATTCCATGAACTATATGGAATGGACTCTATATTGTACTTTTGTTAGGTGAATCATTATATGCATACTCTGCCTATGGTAAAATATGATCCCACTGTTTAGGATGTTCTCCTACAAGACTTCTCAAAAGATTACCCAACTTTTTGTTCACTACTTCAGTCTGCCCATTAGTTTGAGGGCGATAAGCTGAGCTGAAACTCAGTTTAGTACCAAGCTTCTTCCACAATGTCCTTCAAAAATGACCAAAAAATCTTGTATCTCTATCAGAAACAATACTTTTATGTAACCCATGTAATCTAACAATTTCCTTGAAAAACAAATTAGCAACATGAGTAGCATCACTAGTTTTATAACATGGAATAAAATGTGCCATTTTTGAAAATCTGTTAACTACAACATAAATTGCATCATTCCCTCTCTGTGTCTTAGGCAATCCTAAAACAAAATCCATACTTACCATATCCCAAGGTCTGTCTAGAATAGGTAATGGAATGTACAAACCTGCATTTTGACTTTTCCCCCTTGCATATTGACAAATTTTACAGTTCTTCACATACTTTTCCACTTCAGATCTCATCTTTGGCCAAAAATAAAAATGACTTAGTTGCTCATAAGTCTTATCAACACCAAAATGTCTAGCAAGTCCACCACTATGTTTCTCTCTGATTAAATTTTCTCTCATGGAAAAATTTGGTATGCACAACTGATTTATTTTGAATAATAAACCCTCTTGCAAGAAATAATCTAACCACTGACTTCTGTCTGTCAAAACAGGATTACAACATGCTTCAAATGTTTCTTTGAAATCCAAATCTGTTTTATAGAGTTCTTTAAGAAAATCAAAACCTAACATTTCAATTTGACTTTCTTGAACAAAAATGCTTTTTCTGCTCAAGGCATCAGCTACCTTGTTTGCTTGACCACTTATATTCTTCAAAACAAAGTTGAAAATTTGAAGATATTCAACCCATTTTGCATGTTTTTGATTCAATTTAGGCTATTTCATAATATACTGTAAAGCATGATTATCTAAATATAGCACAAATTCTTTAGACATTAAATAATGTCTCCACTTCTTCAATGACTGTACAATTGCATAAGATGCCTTGTCATAAGAAGAGTACTTTCTTCTTGTCTCATTCAACTTCTAACTGAAATATGCTACAGGCCTATTTTCTTGACTTAATACAACCCCAATAGCTTCTCCACTGGCATCACATTTTACTTGAAATGGTTTGTTAAAATCAGGAAAAACTAAGACAGGTTTCTCACTTATCTTTTGCTTTAAAAACTAAAAATTTCTTTCAGCTTCAACAGTCCACTTGAATGGTTGTTTGTCCTTATTTATGGTTTCAATGATAGGTGCATTGATCTTACTAAAATTCCTTATGAATTTTCTATAAAAACTAGCAAGACCGTGGAAAATTCTTACCTCAAAAACATTTTTTGGTGAAGGCCACTCCACAATTGCCTTTATCTTCTCTGGATCCATTTTTAACCCTTCAGCTGAAACAACAAAACCTAGATATACCAATTATTCTTTCATGAATGAACATTTCTTTAAATTTATCAGTAACTTCTCTTGATGTAACTTCCTAAAGACATAATTAAGATGTCTCAGGTGTTCTTCCTTTGTTTTGCTGTAAATTAATATATCATCCAGATATACTATTGCAAATTTACCAATAAATTCCTTTAATACTTCATTCATAAGCCTCATAAAGGTGCTAGGTGCATTTTATAAACCAAAAGGCATTACCATCCATTCATATAATCCCTCATTTGTTTTAAAGGCTATTTTCCATCCATCACCTTCCCTTATCCTAATCTGATGATACCCACTTTTCAAATCTAGTTTTGAAAAATATCTTGCTCCACTCAAACAATCCATCAAATCTTCAATTATAGGTAAAGGAAATCTATACCTGATTGTTATTTTGTTGATTACTATTGAATTAGTGCACATTCTCCAACCTCCATATTTCTTCAGACTTAATACTGTAGGTACTGCACAAGGACTTAAACATTCTCTGATCAAACCTTTGTCAACCAATTCCTACACTTGTTTTCTGGTTTCTTCATTTTCTGTAAGAGTCATTCTGTAAGCTGCATTGTTTGGCATACTTGATCCTATAATCAAATATATCTGATGGCTGATTCTTCTTACAGGTGGTAATTCATCAGGAAAATCATCCACAATAATATCACAATAATTCTCCAACATTTCTTGAATTTCAATTGGCAAATCAGAAATTCTAGTAGAAGTAAATACTACCTTAGGTTTGCAAACTAAAGCAAAATTTACCTCATCATCTTCAATATGTTGCAAGTATTCTTTCCCACTCAACAATAAAGCCTTTGGAATAGAATTTTTACTTGATGCACCTTCTTCCTCCATAGGTAACAATGTTTGATTCATACCATCTTTGAAAAACTTGTAAGTGTTTCTCTTTCCATCATGTACTACTACTCTGTCATACTTCCAAGGTCTACCCAGCAATATGTGACACACATCCATAGGCATTGCATCACACATGATTTTATCTTTGTAGCTTCCCATTTGCAATTATATTTCACATTGTTCCTTTACTATCAGCTGATGCCCCTTCTGAAGCCATGACACCTTGTAGGGTGTTTGATGTTCCCTTGTATTCAATTTCAACTTTTATATCACCTTTGTAGAGACCAAATTATTTGTACTGCCACTATCAATTACCAATTGACAACATTCCCTTGAAATTTGCACACACTTCTGAACAAAGTCTTTCTCTGTGTTGGTTCAGCAACTTCCTTTGTTTGTTTTAACAAAACCTTGTTAACCACCAAAGATTCTCCTTTCTCTGGCACAATTTCTTTCTCTGTTTCAGGCAACTTTGCTGCTTCTTCTCGAGTCTGAGAAACAATTTCATTTCTCTGGTTTGTCCCCACATTATCTTTCTCTGCACATTCATAGGCTCTATGTCCTAATTTGTTACATCTGTAACATCTCACTTCTCTTCCTCTGTTTCTGCCTCCTCTTCCTCTATAAGAACTCCTTCTGCCACTTGTATCACCTTCTGTGGGTGCATACTGAGGTAAGCTACTGCTAGCTCCATCTCTTGGTGATGTAGATCTTCCTCTACCACCTTGACTTCCTCTTCCTCATAAAGTACCTCTTCCTTTAGCAGATTTCTTTCTTAGGAGTTTTTCTTTAGCTTTTAAGGCCATCTGGTAAGCCTCTTCTACTCTCTTAGGAGACAATATACTTATCTCATCTTGAATCTCCATTTTGAAACCATTTATGTACTTGGCAATATTCTCTACTGTATCTTGAATTTTTCATGCTCTTATGCTCACTTTTTAAAATTATTCTGTGTATTCTTTTACTATCATTAATCTCTATCTAATATTTTGCATTTGTCTAAATAATGAAAGCTGATAATCACTAGGCGAAAACTTACCTCTCAGCTTTGCTACCATTCTGTTCCAATTCTTGATTGGCTGCTTACCAACTCTCCTTCTTTCTGCTTGCACTCCATCCCACCAAAGTGCTGCATGTCCTTTCAGCCTTGTGACAGCAAACTTAACTCTCTTTTCTTTACCCATCTCTTCATAATCAAAGCATTTATTCATTTCATTGATCCAGTCTATCAACTCTTCTGGATTCAATACTCTTGCAAAAGCTGATACTTTAAGTCTAGGCTTGGATGTAGATCATAAAACTAATTTAAATAATCTCATATCAGGAGTAAGCTCAACGTTTTCTTCTTCTTCTTCAGCTTTAGGTTCACTAACATCTTCAGGATCTCTCTGTTGTCCTACTTCAATTGCTTCCAATCTGTCTTGAATTTGCTGCATAGTCTCTAGTACTTCAACATTTGCAACTGGTCTACCTCTTCTTCTACCAGCTCCACCTCTACCAATTCTAACAGCCATGTTGGATTTCCTTTTCTGACTCGTGGAATTTGTTCAATATTTGAAAAAGGCTCTGAAGATTGCTCTGATACCACAAATGATGGCAGTGTGGGTGCAGGCATTAAGGAGAGTTGTTCAAACTTGGTTATAATGTTTTCTAACTTAGGATGAATTTAATCCTGATCTCCTATTCCACTCTGATTCATCAAATTTTATTAATTCTGTTGATAAAACTAATAAAATTTCATTCGGAAGCAAATTGTCCCTTTTTCCTTCGAAAACATTATAATTCACTTTTATAATATGCGGAAGCAAAATCCCTTTTTATCCTTTCACAACAATGAAAACCCTTTATAATGCACTTTAACCCAATGTTTGAAGACCTCTCAGAAATGATTTAATTGACTTTTAAAAAAGTTTTTAAAACCCTCTTAACAATATATTTCCAACTTCAATTTCTTAGTGAAACTCCATGGTAATAACATTAAAACTTTCAGAAATAATATTAAAACCCTTTCGACATCATATATCTGGACTTAAACACTTTAATGAAACTCTATTGTAATATTCATCGGGTCCATACCTTATTATTAAACTCTGTGCGACTTCCAACGTGACTACCATTGGATCTTCCACACATAAGATTGAACGGTTATCGCGTGAAAATAGACCCCGTGACTTATCCAACCAAAGTAATGCGAAATCAGCTGTTTTGTTATTGTGACGTGTCGCAATCTTATTTGATCGCGTTCAAAAAGGAAAAACCACTCACCATCCAAAAGCGGCCCGACAACAGTGTAAGTGGTTTCTCCCAAAACCACTAACCTGCAACTTTCAATTCCGATTGCATTTAAAGTTGGATTTTCACCGGATTTCAGAGTTAACTTCAACTTCTTTTGGAACCTTTCCTCTCTGCTTTGTAACTTAATAATATAGACCTATATCACTACCCAATATTAAGACAACGAAGCTAAATTCCTTCGATTTCTCTAATATTTTACACAGAGACTAAACTACATTCAAATTCTCCTTCACACAGAAGATAATTATGCTCAATTTATGCACAGAAATTCCATCAATTCAATGAATTCAAAGAGATGAACTCTTCGGGAATTGCCAAGTATAACATAGATAAATAAACCCTACAGTTTTATTAAATTAGAGGCCAAAAACCTCACAATCAAGTCTTCTATGGCCAATTCCCGAATTTCTCCTCTTCTTCGAGTTATATATCCCCATATATTAATTATTTTAAAAAAATCTATTATATCTTAATCTATCAACTGAAGCTAAATACACTGAAACAAATCTAAAACTATTCAATCCTCCTAAATACTAGTTCAAACCTATATATTACAACTGTAAAATGACAGCTAAAGGTACCAATGCCTTTGCTTGTAACTTTTTTTTGGATTTTTGGAATAATTAATGAAGCCTTTTGTCTCTAAGCCTCATGCCCCTGAATCAAGCACCCACGATCATTCTATTCTTCCTCTCCGTGACCCCATTCTGTTGTGGGTTATGAGGCGCTATGAGTTCTCTTCGAATTCCTTCTTTGCTACAGAAGTCTTTGAATTTGCCTGAGATGTATTCACCACCATTATCGCTCCGCAGAGCCTTCATTTTCTTCCCCAAATCTTTCTCCACCAATTCTTTAAACTCGTAGAAATTTGAGTATGTCTCGCTCTTCTTCTGCATGAAGAAGATCCAGCATCTACGAGAAAATTCATCAACAAAAATAACATAATAACTATGTTTTACTATTGAAGCAACTGAGAAAGGTCCACACATGTCTGTGTGAATTCTCTCCAGGATCATCGAAGCACGGTTCTCCTTCTCATGAAAGGTGGTCTTCACAAAATTACCCATAGTACATCCCTTGAACTGATCTGACTACACAAGAGTACCCTTCATAATTCCAGTAGAAATATGTTGGAAAATCTTCAAGGCGCCATGGCGAAGATGGCCCAATCTCCTGTGCCATAATTCGCCCTCATCCCGGCTCACCACTTCTTCTACTTTACCCATCATTGCAGCACAGCCATCTACCTCCAGCTTGTAGAGATTCTTAACTCAAATCCCTATCCTCTTGGTTTGACCCGTTGTTTTATGTCACGAGAAAGCTTTTCCATCGGTGAAAACAACGTCATAACCTCTATCCTCCAACATCGCGACTGAGACCAAGTTATTCTTCAAACCTAGAACATGCATAACATTTTTCAATAGAAATGGTTTACTTGATTCCCTCTCAAAGGTAATGGTTCCAATACCAATTACACTGTATCTACCATCATCGCCCATCTCGATATGCATTTGGAGATCTTTCTCCTCCAGATCACTAAACAACTCTTTATCTCCCGTCATGTGGAAGGAAGCACCACTATCAAGATACCACACCGATCCCATTTTGCTTGAAACCAAGCATGTGATCAAAGAGAAATCAAGTTCAAATTGTGAGGCTAAGGCCTCCCCAGCTGCAGCTCCAGCAGCCTTCTTATTCTTCTTCTTCTGTGGGACTTCTTCCCTTTCCCTTTCCTTGCTTTGGGAGCCAAAGCACAATTCTCTTTATCATCATTATTTAGCTTCGGATTTGGAGTGGGACTTCTTCCCTTTCCCTTTCCTTGCTTTGGCAGCCAAAGCACAATTCTCTTCATCATCATTCTTCCATGAAGAGCCATCACTGGTATTCCACCTTATCTTCTCCTGCAAAAGATCCGACCAAAGTCGCTCCCAGTTCGGAAGTTTCTCCCGTCCATTGACAAAGTCTTTGTAGCTATGCCGACTCTTCGGAAGCCCAAGGAGAGCCCAAATCACCAAGTCATCATCTGCAATTTTAATCCCCACACTTCCCATCTCATCCCTACACTGGACAAACTTCGTGAGATATTTAAGGAATATTGTCGCACTTCTCCATTTTTATTTTTCTTAGCTTATCTTTCAGTGCCAACTTCCTATGGTCGCTTCTTCTTTGGAACAAATCTGTCAAAGCCTTACACATTGCAAATGGAGTGCCTTTCCCATGAAGGCTAGACACAATATGATCCTTCACACCTTCCAACAGAATTCTTCTTGTCTTTTCTACCTTCTTTTTCCATGCGTCAAGTAATGCAGCATAGCTAGAAGTAGGCTTCGGAACATCGCTATCGATGAACTCCTTCAGTCCATTATCTTCAAGCATCGCCTCCATCCTATCCTTCCAGGCTATGTAATTCGAGCTACCCTCAAGGGCATACTCCAATCGTAACCTGTTAAAATACATTTCAATGTATACTCAACTGTTGAACCAAGAAATTTCTACAGCAAATTTGAATTATCCACTAGCTCAAAACTCAACCAGCTTCAAAATTGCAATCTCCAGTAATTAACACTGATCTGATACCATTTAGAAATTTATTAATAAAATATGTATTACTGGATTCTCCTGATCTAACAATATTTATCTTCTTTCTAAATACAGAAGCCTTCCACCATTAATCTTGCGGAAATTCAAAACTCAATTGCAAACACATGAAGAAATAAAAAAAATCGCACATAACATAGTTGTTTAATGGGAAATCCTGAAGCTAAAAACCCCAAATATCATATATTATGTATCAATGGAATCATGTAACAATCTCATACAAAGCTTAGTACATCATGCTCTCAGTACAATACAATTGTCACACACTATAATGAAGAAATCTGCAAATCCATGCACTGATTTCTCGCCTCTTGATAACCTGCCTCCACTTCGCAATTCTTGTTGAAGAAGACCCCTAAATGAATTTGAATTGGCCATGAATTGATTGCGCAATCCTCATTGGCAACTCCAATGTGTGTGTGATGCAATAAATGCATCACTATAGTCACAACGGATAGTCCATCACACCCTTTCACCTACCTCTCCACTGAGTCTCCATTGGAACTGACATGCACTGTAGTTAACTGTTGTATCTGTTCAGTTGATTAGTGAGTTATTATTTGTGAATTAATTAACTAATTAATTCACTCAACTCTCACTAGTGTATCATTTAGTTAGACTAGATACAACTAGATCAACTGAGTTTAACTCACCTAACTGAGTTAAACTGAATAACAACTCCCATAACTACTCTTCCAACTCTGTCATAACTTTTCCACTTCAGTTCTAACTAAGTCCTCCATGAATGAACCACCATTCAACCCTAGGAATTGCGTAGTTCCTTCAGCCCACTGATTTGCCAAATATTATCACTGAAATAAAGTGCTCCAAGGTAATAAGTTGATATTTATTATCGGATTATTATTAAGGGATAATAATAATTGACACATCTATTTTTAGATTGATGATCTATAAATAGACTTCACCCAATCTTCTAAAAACAGAATTTCATCTATTTTTCCAACTTTACCAACCATCCACAAATAGCATCTTGCAACTTCTAAAATATGATCACCATGTCTAAAAATAGACATAGTCTAAAAATAGACATACACCTAAAAATAGCCTGTGGGCCCACTTAGTGAAGGTGACTGATTTTCACTAAGCTTCATCATCTTGTTGATTCTCAACAACACTAGTGGCGCTACGCTTATAGGCCTTCAAATTCTCAAAAAACCAAAATTTGTCCAAATTCCTTCAAAATTGGTGGATGTGTGCCTCATGGGGTTTGGGAGACCTGTTGAGAAGCTTCAGCCAAGACTCCAAGGTTTTCATGGTATTTTCCTCCTTTTAGTGCTTGAATTTCAATGAGGGCCTCTTTGATCTTGGCACCAGCGAGTTTGTTTTTCAAGGCATATTGTTTGGCCATATTTTTCTGTAATCCTAGGTCTCTCTTCACTTACTTCATGTACCTGTGCTCATTCTTGTAATAATCAATGATGTATTGTGAAATTCCAATACTCCTTTGTAGGTCTCTAATCTCTGCATTTTTTCTTTAAAGGAGTATGATATTGGCCCTCTCCTTGTCTTCACTTTCACTCTCTAGGTCAATGATGTCAAGATCTTGTTTAAGCTCTTTCTTAACCTTCCTACCTCTCTTCACCCTTTTTTTGCCTTTGTCAAGATTTTGAGTGGAGGTGGATGGCTTGGTCCCTTGCCTTTTTGACGTAGCAAACACAAGCCTTGGCCCTCTTTGATATGTTAATGCAAGAGGTGTGACTGTGGCTTTGATGGTGTTTTGATCATCGTCATGATCCTTTTTGCTGTCATCAAACTCTTCATTTTGTCCTTCATTGTAGCTACTTGCCCTTTCACTGCTATGATCATCATTTGAACTATCACCCTCTACACTTTCTTCACTTTTATTTTGTTTATCCACAGGACTGTTTTCCTCTTCATCTTCTGCACTGTCATCATTGTCATTATCACTAAGGGGCTGATTGTTGTCATGACTGTCATGAATATTTTCTTCTTTGTTGTCCTTCTCATCACTAAGGCTTGTTTCATTTTGGTCATTGCTGCCTTTAATTTTTGCATTTCCCTCACTGTCATCATCTTTATTATTGTCATCCTCTCCCTCTGTTTCCATGTCCTCTACCTCTTTGCTCACTGTCATGCTAATTGTTTTCATCTTCATTATCTGCCTCTGTCTTTTCATCATTTTCTTCCTCTTCTTCATCATTTGCCTCTTCTTCATGTTTTCTATAATCTTCTGTTTCCATGTAATCTGCCCCTTCTGGGCACAAATCATCATTACCCTCATCCTCTTCTTGGTTTGATTCATTTTCTCCCTCTTTTTTATTTTCACTTGAATCTTCATTTCCACTTCCTTCTTCACCTGATGCATCAAGAGAAGGGGAGGAAGGGAGGTTTCCTTGAGGGGGGCACACATGTGTAGAGGATGATCTATGGTCAGTAGGAGGTTATGGAGGAGTGGAGGGAGGAGGATGATATGATGAGGGTAGATTTGTTTGATGATGGGGCTAAGGGTTTGTGAATACATCATGAGCAATGAATGCCTCCCAAGGTATGCTCTTCTGTTTCAGTTGATGTAGAACAACCATCTTGATCAATGAGTGGTGGAACAAACTCTACATTTGTTGGGAGCGATTCCTCCTCCAGACAACAGAAGACATCTTCTCAATCCTCCAATAGCAGTAATAGGGAAAATTTAGCATCTTGACCCCTATCAAATGCATGATCAATCTAACATGGCACAAGTAGAGCCTGGAGTATCTCCCCTCACAAGTAAAGTACTTCATAATGACCCTCATCAAGGGTGCAAACCTCTGTTTCAAGTGTGAGAAAGGGAAAATGGCTTTACAACCTTCTCTGTACCTAGTTTTGACAAATGGCTCATAAAAACTCTTTTTTAACTTTCCCTTCTTAAACTACTTCTCACCAATAGTAGGAATACCTATAGCATCAGAGATGGTATCTACTAAGATTTCAATATCTACCCCTGCAAGGTTTGATTTTTTATTGTGCAGGTAAGACTGAGAAGTCTTGTCTTCCAGAGCATGCTTGTACTTCGTTCAGTTTTTTTTTTTTGGGTGTTTAACCGTT